>CABHPH010157197.1:33660-46263 GCA_902168325.1 Peromyscus nudipes | reverse complement strand
ACAGCAGCTGAAACAGTTATTCTTGAAGAGTAACTAAGCTCACGCCTCTCAATAGCAGACTGGCATTTAATAGAGGGATGTGGAGAAGAACAGGATGCTGAGATGAAGCCACACATACACAGTCAAGAAGAATGGATAGCTGAATTAAAAAACCATCAACAATTTCCAGAATTTAAAATCCTGAATCAGGACATGACACTAGTGGAATTCAGGTGTTTCTGGTACATGGACTGCTCTCACCCAAGGTGAGGTTGAACTGTTGACCTTGTGTACATCCTACTTCACAAATGAATCTGTCAGATACGTTAAGCCTATAGGCTGAAGATGATGCCCCAACACTGCGGAGAAACCTCAGGTGACTGTCCAGGCGGCTGGCTGTTTCTGTCAACTCACAATTTTTTTGGAAGCTGCCTGCATGCACTTCCTGTTTTTATTTTTGTTAGGTAATATTATTTCCTTCTTGGGTCTCTGAGGGAGTTGAAGATTAGTTAGTTATAGTTGAAGATTAGTTAGTTATATTTAAAGATTAATTAATTATAGTTGAAGATTAGTTAGGATAGAAAGGAAATAGGTACATTTTGGACTTACCAAAATAGGATAAGTAATGAAAAATTTTTTTGTCTGAATTTGTCAAATGTTACTAGACTGGACATTGTTAATATATATAGTGGAGTTTTCTACATGAATCTGTCAAATGTTAATGGACCAGACATCGTTAATGTAATCTTGACTGTGTATATTGTATATACTTATAGGATATAGTTTTTCTTGTATTAGTCATAAGCTTTTTTAATTTTAGACAAAAAGAGAGGAAATGTGGTGGTATTGTGTTCCGCAAAATATTGTGTATGCTAATAAACTTATCTGGGGTCAGAGAACAGGACAGCCACAATATTAAACATGAGGATAGGCAGTGGTAGCATACGCCGTTAATCCTAGCATTCCAGAGGCAGAAATTCATGTGTTCAAGGATACACCCAAGCATGGTGACCCACGCCTTTAATCCCAGAAAGTCAGCCTTTAATCCCAGGGAGTGGTGGTAGAAAGCAGAAAGGTATATAAGGCGTGAGGACCAGAAACTAGAGGCATTTGGCCTGGAGAAGCGGCCTGTAGAAGCATGTGGCTGGTTAAGCTTTCAGGCTTCTAGCAGCAGTTCAGCTGAGACCCATTCTGGATGAGGGCTCGGGGCATCCAGTCTGAGGAAACAAGATCAGCTGAGGATCCAGTGAGGTGAGATAGCTGTGGCATGTTCTGTCTCTCTGACCTTCCAGTGTTCACCCCAATACCTGGCCTCAGGTTTGATTTTATTAATAAGAACTTTTTAAGACTCATGCTACAGAACCACATAACAGGCATAATAAAACAAAAGCAATTCTAAGAGATAAATATGTAGATATAGTGTCTACTTTACAATATCAGAGGGATATAAAACAGTAATCCTACTGATTCCCTTCAAGATCCAAATCCAAGTGAGAATGAAAACATAACAGATGAGAAGCACACAAATAGTCAATGATTTTCATAAATATTTAGTTTTTTGGAATTTTATATAAATAAATAATTTCCCCTTCCCTTTCCTCTCTGCAAACCTTCTCTTTGCCCCCTTGCTCGCTTTCAAACTCATGATTTTTTCATCAATTGTTGTCATAAGGATATGTGTATATGTGCATATAAATTCATAAATACATGAATATAACTTGCTCAACCTTATAATAATATCTGTAATGTGATTTCAGAAGTCGGCATTGGATGACCAAATGGTGTGTTCTTTATTTTTTCCACCCTCACCATTCTGTAGTTGCCTGTAGTTCTTTCTGTAAAATCGAGTCCTCCTGAGCTTTGATCCATCTACATTAGCATATCTAAAGTTTTCCTTGTTCAGTTCATGTTTTGGTAGTCATGTCAGTGAAGCATTATGGATGGAGGTTCTGAAATTCCTATGTGAAATAAATGCACAGCAAACTCTCTTCTTTGGCTCTTTTTGTTTGTTTGTTTGTTTTTGCTTTTTGTGCCAAGGTTTCTATGTGTAGCTTTGTGCCTTTCCTGGAACTCACTGTGTAGACCAGGGTGGCCTTGAACTCACAGAGATCCGCCTGTCTCTGCCTCCTGAGTGCTGGGATTAAAGGCGTGCGCCACCACTGCCTGCCTTTCTTTGGCTTTTATAGTCTTCCTGACCTCTCTTTAATTATAATCCCTGAAATTTTACTGGAGATGTATACTTTTGGACTGGGTTCCAAAACTCTGCATTTTGGTTGGCTGTGGTTTTATGTAATTGGCTCTGTCTGTTGCAAAGAACAGTTTCTTTAATGTGGATTCACTACTATACTTATCTATGGATAAAAGGAAAAATATGTAGAATGATATTAGGGGTAATTCTGGTTTAATAAAGTTGTCTGAAAAAGTCATTAGGAATCATAAAACTAACTCTCTAAAAATATCTATAATACAAGTAAGTCTATGTACAAATATACATATATAGTTTAAATGAACGTTTCTCATCTGTTCTAACAATGCTCCCTACAAGAGCCAGAGAACATTCATTGTTGGTTCTATTTCATGACTCATGGCTTCATAAGGCCATTTGTTGTTTGTCCTGTTCCATGAACTCTGAGTTGACCAGGCCTAGTTGACCAGGGTAACTATTGTGAATGTTATTGTTTCCCAGATTTCATTCTCAGTTTTTTTGTCATTTATATTTAGGAGGGCTACTGATTTTTATGTATCCTGTTATAGTGCTGAATGTATTTATCAGCTATAAGAGTTTCTCATGGAATTTGTAGGACCACTTATGTATGCAATCATATCATCTTCAAATAAAGATAATTTGAATTCTTTCTTTCCTATTTTTATTCCCTTGGTCTCCTTCAGTGATCTTATATTATAACTAAGTCTTCAAGTACTATATTCAACAGATATGGAGACAGATTGCTCACCATTGTCTTTCACCCAATTTCAGTGGAAATGTTTTGAGTTTCTTTACATTTAGGTTAATGTTGGCTGTAGGCCTGCTGTAAATCACTTCTATTATTTTAAGTTATGTCTCTTATATCCCTAGCCTGTCCAATAATTTTATCATAAAGGGGTGGTAGATTCTCATCACACACATTTTCTCCATCTAATGAGATGATCATGTAGTTTATGTTGTTTGGTTTAATTATATACTATCCACATTTAACAGACTGTAAGTAGACACACATCACTCACTCTGCACAAAAAATGGACTCAAGTAGGCCCTAGGGTTTAATGTAAATCCCTATGGCGTGAAAGCACTCAAGGAAAACTTCATAGAAACACCCAGATACAGACATAAAGACCAAGTATATGAAGAGGAATTTACTGTCCAAGAAATAGTGACAGGAATTGGCAATTTGGATTGCATCAAATTTTAAAATCTTCTCACAATGAGAGAAATTATCAACAGAGTGACAATACAGCCTAAACCATGCAAGGAAACCCTTATCAGCTATTCTTTGGCAGGGAATTAGTGCATAAAATATACAGTGTTCTCAAAAATTTAATATAAAAGAACAGTAATAAATAATAAATGGGCAAAAAACCGAATAGGCATTTTTTGTTGTTGTCCAAAAGAATAAGCATGAATGGTTAAAAAAAATGCATGAAATGTGGATGTAAAAACAAATATTTAGAACATAGTTAGCGATTATGCTGATCTAGTAAAGTGGTGATTGTACATTCTTCTCCAAGATCCATATCTTCACTATTTAAGGGTAGTTAGCTAGGTTTTCAGAAGCAGGCATGATTTCCCTGTTGTTGACCTTAACCCTAAACAAAGAACTATAGACAAAATTGAATGTTGAGAGCATGAGAAATAAGAGCACAACAATTAGGTCCTTAATAACAAATGGTCAACCCTGAAAACATAATACATATATACATACGTGTATGCATGCGCGTGTGTGTGTGTGTGTGTGTGTGTGTGTGTGTGTGTGTTGTTTGTACAAAACATTATACAGGTGGAGTAGGTTGTATTTATGTATTTATGAATACATATGTATGAGTGTGTTTGGGGTAGAAAGGAGAAATAATGTAATTTAATTATAATCAAAAATTTTTTTAATAATTTAAAATGCATGAAATGCTTTAATATAAAGAATTTCCATTATTTGTATAATGCAAAAGCAAATAAAAACTACTGGAATTCTCCCAAATAGTAGAAAGAATTATCATCATCGAGTGAATAGTAGAAACCAAATGTTAGAGGTAACTCAAAGAAAAGAGAACTTATATACACTGGATAGGAAAGTATTTTAGTCTAAAATCTATCAAAATCAGTATGGGATTTCCTAGAAATTAGAAATATAACTGCTGTATGACACAGCTCTAAACTTCCTAGATATATACAAAGAAGAATCCATATTCAGCACATAATAGAGACAATTGCAACTGCATGAATATCCCAGAATTTTAAGAGCCAAGTTAGAGGATAAGAAAATATTGTATGCTAACATGTCTGTGTGTAAACAAGGAAATGGCAAAACATTTTAGATAATAGAGCATAGGTGGAGATGAGTAAAACAACACTTCTGAACTGATCTTCTTGTTTATTCGTAATCTATTATAATAGAACTCAAATAATTTTCCCAAGGAAAAATTAAAGATCATTGCCTCACTTGAACAACTTGTACATTACTAATTTCCTCAGATGCTAATGTATTTGTCTGGAGATTTATCTGTCTGTGGAATTTTCAGTGTTTCTCTTTTTTAAACCAACTTCTATGACTTGTACTTTTAACTGTGTCTAAATTCTATGAATTTGCTTTTGGAAGTCTTTGGGAGGGGGCAGGTTTCAAGACAGGAGTTCTCTCTCTTCTCTGGAACTCACTCTGTAGCCCAGGCTGGCCTCGAACTCACAGAGATCTGCCTGAATCTGCCTCCCAAGTCCTGGAATTAAAGGCATACACCACCACCACTTGGATTATTTTTGGAAGTCTTAACTATATGAAGCACACAAAAGTATGTTTGAAATATTTTTCTCCAACCCCGGGTCAGTTTTACAGCAATAAATAACACTTGTGTCTCCCAGTTAAAAAAATATTTTCAAGGACAGGTATTTTTAGATTTCCTTTCTAACTAAAGCACATAGAAAGATTTATTCTGAGAAAATATAAGAGGTAAATGGCCTCTAAACTAAGATAAGTTTAATCAAAGCTATATTAATGATTCATTTAACTATTAAGATGAAGAAAGATACAATGCAAAACAGTGGGGAATAGTCGAGCAAAAGATAGAGAGAGAAAGAGAGAGAGAGAGCTCAATTTCAACTATAATCATGGTTGTAGGAAAATAAATGAAATATTAAGCAAGTTTAAATTAATATCAAAATAATAGTTTATCATAGGAGAATATATTTATGATACAAATTAAAAGAATGTCTTGACAGTATTTTAACATATTTGTAAATTAATGGAGGGACATGATACAATCATTTCTGTATAAATAGAATAATTGAAAGCTGTCAATCCATTTCTGTCATTCCAAATTACCTTGTAAACTCAAAGTCACAAGTACACATGAGTTGTTATAGACTTACCTTAGAATCTTTCAATGGACATTACCTCCCATTAGAATAATCAGAAATTTATCCAATAAGAGATGTGTACAGGACAGTGTCCTCAAGCAGGACTTACCAATGTTCATCCCAAGATTATATACTAGAGTTACTCTTCAGTAGCCAACTGGCAAATTTGAGAATATTTTGTAAAAATAGAGCAACTATTGTTTGTGATCATTTAAAGATCTAAAATTTAAAAAAATGTCTTCCTTTTAAAGTTTGGAATATAAATTAAAATGACCAGTAGTATCCAGCCATGAATGTCCTGTGGGTGATAACATACCTCTCTACCTTTAAAAAAAGGAGAAATGTTTGTAATTGAGTATTATTGCTATAGAAAACTGACCTGTATATTGTGCTGGTTTCTCCTGTCAACACTACAAAATAAGAGTTTCCTAATTTTTCCTGAATAACATTTTGCTTTGATTTCCTGTTCGCTGATTCTACCCTTTAAGTACTGTGAAAATAATAAATCGCTACTTAAACATATAGGACAAATGCTAGTTTCTGGCCAAGCACATGACAAAATTTTATTTTTGTTCAAGAACAAAATGTCAAATGAACTACTTAAAGTAGAATGTGTTTTCCTCTACAGTGAGAAAAGCAAGTAGTCCCAGAGGTGCTCATTTGATGACAATTTTCTCTATGACCCTCCATTTTCATTTTCTACTCTCTCTTTACTAATGATTCAAGGATTTTTTCTTTTTCTTTTTTTTGGCCTGTTTTACTTCTTTAAGAAGACATTAGAAAATTAGAGAATTCATTAAAGTGCTTTCTGGATGATAAACAGCTCAAGTCTAATCAGAGAAACTTACCCATTAAAGATTGCATCCAGGTGTACCAATGGAGGGAGACTCTGATGGAAATAATTGAAATACTGTTGCTGATTGATTGGGATAGAGAGAGTGCTGTCTCTGCATTATGTCTAGGATGACAATTTGCTGATCTTCTCTAACATTCTACCAGCAAACGTCCTGCAATTTTGTCATTTTGAAGGCACTGCAACAAATAGTTGCAGAACCATAATTCCTACTAGCTGTAAGTATTTCATTGGTTAATTAAATGACTTTCATCTAAATATGCAATCTCTCCCAGTTTTTATTTAAAGCTATATCCATGTAAATTTGTCTTTTGTCTATACAGGGATTTGTGAGCCTGTCAGCTTGAGGTGTTTTGCTCTTACAACACAACATCATTAAAAATGACAACAGCAACATTTTAGCTGACTGGAGAGATTTCTTATTCTGGGTATATAGACCAGTCACTTGACTTGAGAAATTGGTTTCAAAAGGTTTCAAGCAAAATGGCTTTGACAAGATGTCACAGTCTGAAATGTGGGTGACAAGATGGATCTCAGTGAATAGTGCAAAAGAAAAATGATGTAAATTAGTTTCAAAATAACACCTTGATTCTGCTGACAGAATAGAAAGAACATTGATTGCTACAGGCCCATCAGTGGTCCTAAAGCTTTATGAATATGAAAATAACTAGTGGGGAAGAATTGCAGATTTCTGTTTTTATTGGTAGAATTGTTGGAGTAATCAGAAGAAAAGGGTCAAAAAATTACAGGTGGAAATGCTCACTCAAATTAGAACTACAGTCTGAATTCTCTCAGAATTTTTACCTCTTGAGAAATGTAAATGCAGTATACTGTGTGGGGAGAAGGTGGGTCCTTTTTGTATTCAGGTTGCACTTCTCATTATAAATGTCCCTGTTTTTCAGAGTTCTTCTTTGGTTCCCACCTGGGAAAGAGCTCCATTCAAGTTTCTGCTGTTTCTCTAAAGTCCACAATAATTTTCATTCCATTGACCTGACCACAAAACAAAACAAAAACAAAAACAAAACAACATAATGCAGAATAAACAGAGTTATGCTTATTCATTCCTTTCTTTGAATACCTATTCTCTTTAAATAAATATCATATTAGAAAGATTATTCTTTGAAAAGTTTATACATACATACAATGTATTCCCATACTTTTTATCTCTTACTTCTCCAAGCTCCCTCCCAAAATTATGTCCCTTTTTTTTTCTTTTTAATAAGTCACTAAGCACAGTTACTGTTACCTGTATACTCAAGGGTTTTGGTCCTTCCTCTGGATCATGGTCAACTTATCAGAAATCGCACATCTAAAGAACACTGGCTTCCCCTCCCCTAGCAGGCATGAATTGTCAATATCACCCTAATGATATATAGATAGAAGATTCTGTACTGCCTTCATTTGTGGTGGAATATAGACAGATTTTATCTTATGCAAATCTTATGAATCAACTAAAGGTCTGGTAGATAATAAGGCTATGTGGTACTACCATGTCCATAAAGCACTGTTTGGTTCCAGTTTTCCTTGCTTCCTTAAATTCTGACATTTATAATATCTCTTCTTCTCCTCCTCCTTCTCTTCCTTCTTCTTCTGTTTCCTAAACCTTGGGCAGAGAATGCATGTGCACCTTCTAGAACAGCCATGGGCAACCCAGAACCTAGAGAGAGGGTAATGTTAGACAGAGACCCAGGACTATAGATTCACTTAAGGACTGAACATTTTTTGTTAATTTTCCACTGATATTTACATATTGTTTGGCTAGTGATTAAAGATAACCCTGCAAAGCAGAGCTTGAGCAAACAGTCTCTTGATCACTTTATCTGAGTTTCTACCTCAGCATGTCCATGTCCTTGTAGTCTTGTTTGCTCTGGAGGACACTCCCCTAGGAATTATCTCCTGCCTGCAGTTTTAAAATCTCAGCAGGATTAGTATCAGATCTGAACCTGATATGTGTGTGATAGAGATGTCCCATTAATGAATGAGCACAAAATAGAAATTTGTTCTCGTAACTTTACGCTGATATGAGTTTTTTGATTAATTTTTATCCAATGTGCATTCGCATGTGTACACACACACACACACACACACACACACACACACACACACAAAGTTTCTCTGATAATGACTGAAATCTGTTCTAGTCTGTAGGTATAGAATTAGGTATACAGAATGTAATTTGGTAGTAAATATTTGCAAAACCAGAGTAGTAGCTCATTCAGGGATATATGAGATCCACAGCCATGGGTTCATGGCAAAATTTGTAGTACTAGTCATGATTCCCTATTCTGTGGAGCAGAACCTAAATCCAATCAGAAAATGGTTGGTTACCCCTGTCATACTTGTCCCAATATTGCACCCATTGATATTTCTGGCAATGCTGATCATTATCATAGCTTTCAGGTTCACCAGTTTTTTTATTTCAATTTTTGATTTTGATGTTGAGACTTTTTATTCTGATGTTTCTTCTCCCCAAGTAGCCTGCAAAACACCTTCCATTACTACGAATATATTGAACAGCAAGGAAACTTCCAGGTCAGTACCAGCTTGATTTTTTCTAAGCTTTGTGACCAAAGTGTGTTCTGTGTTCAGTAATTTGGTATTACATTGGCAACCAAGAGCAGTGGTAATAGCCTGTACAATTTGGAGGGTCATGGGGAATAAATACGCCTGACTAAAACCTTGAAAAGATATGAAACATCAAATACAAGGCTAGAAGCTTATAAAACAATAGGCTTCCTTATGGATATTTCCCAAATACCCTTAGTGCTAGTAAGCCCTCCCTCCCACCCTTTCCTCTTCTCTATTTTCTTATCCCCTTCACTATTTAGAACACCACACATTGTTTCATTTTCTTCCCTTTCATGTCACCTCTGTTAAATTATCCCTCTTCCCTTAAGATCTTTCTCCCTTCCCCAAACACATGGTCCCTTTCTAGTTTCCTAGTTTCCATAGGTACAATATTTAATCTTAATATCCTTTTGAAAACCTACTTTTCACTGACTAAAATTTCCATGCCATTAGATTAAACATGGAATATAATTATTGCTTCGAGATTAATTCACTTAATGAATGGGAAATATTGTACAAAGGTCTTTGGAAAGTTTTACTTAAAACAATGTCCATGAATTTCACAGAAATTATCAACTGGCACGCTCTGGCTTGCACTTCTAGAGAAGCAGTGCAGGTCACAGTATAAACACCAAAATAAACAAAATAAAATAAATATAATGACAGGTGTGGGTCACAGTACTGTGTTGTCTCAGGAATGTACAAGAGGATTAGACCCTAACTGAAGAATTAAGTTAGCATAGGGGTTAAGACCACTGACAATCAAAACAGGAGTTTTTGGTTCACAGTCCTGACCTGGGAACTCAACTTGTGAGACTGTGAATGAAACACCTTTTTGACAGAACCAGCTAAAAATAGTGGTGTGCTCCTTAGGATGAAAATTTCCTGTGTGCTGTAGGCAAACCTGCCTTTCAGTTCTCCTGGCTTTGACTAATCTTTGGAGGTTTCTTCCTGATTTGGTTTTTCCATAGAACAATTACATTTGAAAACAAAACAAAAACAACAACAGCAACAAAAGATGTGAATTCTTTCTCTCTCTGACCCTTTGGAGATCTAACATCTAAAAAAAAAAAAGATGTTTCTTCCCAAATTTACCAGTCAGAACCAACTTTCTCAAGCATATATAAAATTGTCCCTTTGAAAGGAAATCATCAGAAGAGTTTCCCTGTCCCAATGTTTGCTGGGAGGTTAAAATTCAACTTACTGACTCCCTGTGCCTGTAATGCAACAGTCTGTCCCACTGCAGTTCAAGTTTGCTTGGCCTTTAGAAAAGACCAATTCACAAAAAGCCCCCTTTCTACCTTAAAACACAGACTCTGTATTTAGTGGAGATTACGCTGTCCCTTCTCTAATGCCACAGTCCTGAATAAGGTCCCTTTGTTTGCTTAACTTAGTAACATAGTCTAATATGGGCAGGTTAACTATCATATTCACTAGTCAAAAGTTTCTAAATATGATTCATTGTTACAATTCAGATTCTAATCCAGGCCATAAAACTCTACAGCCTGTCTACCCTTGTTTTATATGAAATTTCATTAAATGATATTTATCCAATTAGGTTTTCAAATAAACTGAGCAAAACACTGTGAAATGGTGGTCAAGCAAAGCATCATTATCAATGTATTTTAAGGTTAATATAATCAATATACAGTAATAAATTGTAAACCTTTATGCAATATTTAAATGAGCTCCATTTTCTATATTTGTCCAATAACTATTGGAAAACTTCTTTGAAGCACATCGAGGCCAGGATGCAGGTACTTTGAAGCAACTCTTTCCAAGGAATATTAAAATTTCACCTCAATGAGGCTAAGGAAAACTGCATTTCTTTCCTGCTATGTGGGATTAGAAACTCAAGGAGATCAAATGAATTATTATTAGCACAGCATCTTATCCTGGAGAAAGAAAATTCTTGTGTTTGTGAGTTTCATTATGTGTATTGAGTATTTGTCTGTAGTCACAAAGCAATGGCTTCTGTGGAGGTCAGAGGACAACAGTTGAGTGTTGGTCTCCACTTTTCACCTTATCTGAGAACAGGACACAATTTTTCCCACTTACACTTTGTACTTCATATTTCAACCTAGCTGACCACTCACCTTGCTGTTAGAGTGTTAGGGTTGTAAAGGCATATTTATATGTTTAGCTTCAGTAGGTTTTAGGCATGTGAATGCAGAACCTGATACTTGTCCAACAAATACTGTAAGCTGCCACACTTACTTACCAGGTCAAGATTATCAGAGATGGCCAGGAGGTTTTAATCCATGCAGATCGGAGGGTCCACAGCAAGACTGAAGCTGTGACAATTTTATTGAGAGCAATCAGACTTTTTATACCTTTATCAGAAACAGAATATAATGACAATTGCCAGGATCAATACAGTTGTAGTTGCCAGGGTACAATGAAGTTTGAAAGTCATACAGAGTGCACAAGATTAATGTCTAAGATCAATTGTCCTGTCGGGGCTCCATGCTTCCTTGATTACTAAGGAAACATACAGAGAAATACAAAGTTGTCTGAATGCTTCACTGCCTGAAGGAGTGCATTGGTCTCTCAGGAACTGGAAGGCACATTGTACCCCAGCAAGCCATGGACGCTAACCTGAATAACCTCAAGGCAGCTAGGTGAGGCAAACTTCTTGATTCCCTGTAAAGCAATTATCCACTGCACCATTTCTTTAAGTCCCAGAAGATTATTTTAAAGACCACCACAAATATACCTCTAAAAATTTTTACTCATACTATAAACCAAATACGTGGTGCAGATAATCCTTGTAGTGGACACACTGTCAAGCTTCAGATATAAATAATGCACAGTTTTTTGAGAGAGGCTCAGACAGATACTCCTCATATTACTTGCTGCTCTCTATTGGTTTTGACTAATTATATATGTAATGTGTTTGTACATGTGTTTGTGTGTGCATATGTTTGAATGTGTGTTTATGGTAATGGTGTGTATAAGTGTGTGTGTGTGTGTGTGTGTGTGTGAATGTGTGTGTGTGTGTGTGTGTGTGTGCGCGCACACATGTGTGAGTGAGACAAGGCAGTAAATGAGCACCGTAGCAAAGGTAAGAAACAGCTCAGGAAAACTGCATTCCTTTCCTACGAAGTACAATGATGAACTACAGGAAACCAAAGGAGTTATTATTAAAAAGTACAAGATAAGCAATTTTGATACCAAGCAGCTGTGTAAATCTTTAATGCTTTCCTTAGCTTTGCAGGGTTTCTCAGCCTCAGCTCCTGGCAGTATGGGGGAAGGGTGCCCCAGATATTTTCTTCCTTTGTTCAAAATGTGCAGCTCTCTGCACTTGATGGTAGTGAGTCACAGCTGATCTATATACACACATACCTCACCTCCCCAAAGCCGAGCATGTTACCTCACTGAAAGAAGGATGGGCACATGGTGTAGGAGAGAACCATAGCCAGAGGCTTTCACACAGGAGCACCCACAGAGGACTGTTGTCAGATTACACTGAGGCCTCCACCCTGTGGTTGAAAAATTTTACTATTTATCTTTGAAGTGAATTCAGCAACACCTTCCTGGGCGTTCTGAAACTTAGTGATTATTGTCTGACATTGCCGAAAGGTCTCATTTTTCACCTGTCTTTTTTTCTTTCTTTCTTTCTTTCTTTCTTTCTTTCTTTCTT
>CABHPH010157197.1:9295-32026 GCA_902168325.1 Peromyscus nudipes | reverse complement strand
GCTTATGCTGGAGAGGATGTGAAGCAAGGAGAACTCTCCTCCACTGTTGGTGGGAATGCAAGCTTGTACAGCCACTTTGGAAATCAATATGGCGCTTTCTTAGAAAATTGGGAATCAATCTCCCCCAAGACACAGCTATACCACTCTTGGGCATATTCCCAAGGAATGTTCTACCATTCCACGAGGGCACATGCTCAGCTATGTTCATAGCAGCATTGTTTGTAATATCCAGAACCTGGAAAAAACCTAGATGCCCTTCAACTGAAGAATGGATAAATAAATTGTAGTACATATACACAAAAAATGCTGTCAATAAAACCTTACCTAAGACTAGAATTTTTTTTAACTTGACAGTTTGCATATGTAATTATTTCATTAAAATTTAGAATCATAGAATGTTAGCATTTGGAAGAAGCTTGGAGTAAATTTAACCTTTTTTTTAATATATTTTAATGTGTATAAGATCTCTTGGGAGCACATTTGATCTGGATTGGATTCCAGATCAAATGCCACCTGCAAGCCAACATAATGTAGTAGTGCTCAGTTGCATATTCAATGACATAAGGGTTTCTGAGCAGCTTTTTAAGAGCCCAACCTGAGAAATGCTGATTGTTCAAATGCCTTATTTGGTGACCAGAACCTGAACACATAGTCTAATTTAGGAACAAACAGTTAATCTGAGAGCCAGGCTTAGAACAGTACACCGATTCTTCACCTGTTCCATCTACAATTGCATATTTCCTGAAATGTGAAAATAAGAGTTCTATTACTCTGCTAATGGCAGCAGAGTGATAAATCCACACGACAGAACTTTTCTAAATATTGTGATGCAATACAGAGCCTCCTGGACTCGTGGGAACATTGGCATTAATTACCAAGTGCTAATTACTAGCATCACACATTGAATCCTGCAGTGAGTTATCCTCAAACTGATTATAGAGAATCTAAAAAGCCTTGATTTACATTCTTGGAAAACATTAAGATATCATCTGTGTTATCTCTACTAAGGACAATATATTAGCATTACATTGATGGATGCTACTTTATTTAATTAGTCTTTAAACAATCTCACATTTGTATTGATACAGAGAGCAAAACTCCACTAAATTTTAGAAAATATACTTCAGCATAAAAGTAGAGTTCTGTCTTTTTTTTTGAGAACAAAAATGACAAGTCCCCAGAGTCCAATTAGAAGCATATAATGGCTTTAAAAGACGGAAGGCACTCGCTGGTGTGAAATAATGAAGGATGGGGTTTCTATTTTAACACAAGTGTGTGTGTGTGTGTGTGTTTGAGAGAGACGTTTTCCTTCCTAACTTCTCTATCATTCCCACTACTGCCTTTTAAAAGATTGTAATATATATATTATATTTGCTGGTACTCTCAGCTTCCCAAATATGATACAGTTGTTTGTACAGATATTGCTTGACAACTTGGCTGTGGACATTCATTTTGCAGTTGTTACAGTTGTTGACAATGATAAAGAAAGAGCAATAATATACAAACAGATTGAACAGATAGCATTTTAGTGAATAAATCTCTTGCCAAGGAATAAGACCTTAAGATGCTGTGATAGTGGTTGTATATAATCTCAGAATATAAGTAAGGATGTAAAATAAGGGTATGCTAATATAATTTTGCAGCATGTATGCAAACTTAAAGCAAGAAAGAGGTGAGAAGTTGCTATGAGAACACCATTTGTTCATCAGAAATCTGCTCGCTTGCTAATGAACCCAGCATGTGAAGAAATACTCAGGAAACCCCTGGTTGAAGTTTGTGAGTACTGTAACGTCACATTTTTATAAATTATAATTTATTTTCCTTTCTATTATTCATATGAGTCTATGTTTTATATATTATTAAGACGTATGAGTTTATCCTTTATCATATTTGAAATACTGTCTTACGTTTCATTTTTTTCTGGAGTACTTACAACAAATTATATGTCTCTAGATCTAAGCAGCTAATAAAATGTCACGTTTAAATTAGGTGTTTGTTGTCTTATTCTGGGAGTTACCTACAAAAGATGGTATTGTCAGGGTTATCAGTACTAAAACACTTAAAATGAGATTTGAATCCGATCAAGGGAAAGCAATAATTTCTCATAGTTTGATCTGCCATTCGGATGCACATGGCTTGAGGATAAAGAAAGGATAGGAAAGGAGCAAGGAGAGGAAGTCATAAATGTTCTAGATGAAAATGAATGTATGGTGATGGTTTCTACTCATGCAATGATGCTTAAAACTATATAATAATATATATATATAATATAATATAACTATATAATAAAGCCCTTCTAGTATTCTGATGGGTATATCTCTCATCATTTCAGTGACAGACACACGTGCAACCATTGCAAGTCCATCATACTGGTAGTGGTGATCTCAAGCTTAAATTATGTTCCTGATATATGGCAATTGTTCACTGAGAATTTCATATGAATGACATTTCATTTTATCATAAGCATAGATTTGCAATAGTAGACAAACTTAAATAGGAGGTATTATAGTCAACCAGTTCTGTGGGCGGTGAAGTGTTTACAAGCTCCTGTGATATACTCATCTCTATTTTTTAGTAATGAAAAGAAATCTTGAAGAAATCCAAAGGCTACAGAATTATATATTTGTAAATCAAAATATAACATCCAACCTTGTCAAATATTGCTTTGGAAGACCAGAAACAAGGTTTTCTCTCTTGGAGTTATTCAACATTTTATAGACAATTGAACATAATTGACTTTTTGGGTTCTCAGTGGTGTGTGTCAAGTAAGCTACTGCAGAAAGGTGAATTCTTTTATATTTGCTATTCTGATTCTAAGTTTTAAGCATCTCCAAAGATACTATAAATTGGTCCATGAGAATATATTGGACACTCTTTGCTACTCACCCTTTCTCTTTCTTTATTTCTTAATAGTGTCTTGCTCTATAGGTCAGACTATCCCAATAGCATTAGTCTGCAGTCATCTTGCTTAAGCCTCCAAAGTGCTGGGATTACAAGTGTGCACCACTCCTGCAAACTTTGTAGAGCTTATTTTTTTAAAAAAAAAAACTCAAAATCAAATTGTAATTAAATTTTCTATACATACATATTTCCTAGGGTTTCACTTTTCTTCCTTTTTATTTACAGTGCTCAAATTAATTGATTCAGGGAACTAGGAGAAAGAAAATCTGAGCAGATGGTTTAGCACTAGATTTCTGAGACTAAGGGTTTTTTTTAGGTTTCTTGGCATATTAAGAGTCTAACCACATGCTCTAAATTTAGGCAAAATAATCTAAATACAAAAAAAATAATGTGATTTGGATAGTTATAAAAAGAATTTTAAATGTATTATGATTAGGAATAATCTCAAATTTTTTATACGTGACAAAAAATATTAATGGAACTATAAACCATAATAACACAAAGAGATTGTGTGCTAAAAGCAGATGCTACTGTGTGAAACTTTTTCTGGATTGACATGTGAGTCTTGGACACATATCTAGCTTAGAGCATAGGAAATGATTTAGTTTGAACATTGCACCTGCAAATGTGATGCAAATGAGTTGAACCAATAACAGATTATATTAAAAGCCAAAATATTTAATTTATTAACATATAAGGATTGACATAGAGTCAGGAAGTTATATAGTGTACTCATAATGACCCCTGCCACAAATTATAAAGGCACATTCCTGAGAACATGTTTTAAAATTCTCATGTGAAAGTTTAATAATGGGATTTTACATGTAATGAGGCTCTCCTTCCTACTGAGACAAAATATGAATGATAAAATATTTAATTATTCTTGATCTTGGTGATCCCCCCGTTTTTTATTTGGCAAAGGAAGTTTGTGAGAACGTTCACGGGCCTTCTAACTGGGCATTTTTCTTCAATGAATAGATCTGTCAGTCACCTAAGGTCACTTACTCTAGAGTCTAGTATGTGTTTCACCTCCTTCTCCATGAACATAGACCAATAACAAAGGATGCCACATTGCTGTTTTTAATATTTCTTTTCCTATTAATGTGATCTTGTGGGAAAAAAAAGACCTTTGTTGGGTTTCACACATATACAATATCTTTAAATATTTCCCTAGCCGGGCAGTGGTGGTGCATGCCTTTAATCCCAGCACTTGGGAGGCAGAGCCAGGCGGATCTCTGTGAGTTCAAGGCCAGCCTGGGCTACATAGTGAGTTCCAGGAAAGTTGCCAAGGCTACACATAGAAAACCTGTCTCAAAAAACAAAAAAAAAAATTCCCTATCAATCCTTATCTGTGCCTTGAAATCTCAGTGCAGTAAAGGTTATTCCAGGAAAGAGGGAATATATGTAATTGAGATACCTCAGGGAAGCAACAGGTCAGAAACTCACGCTAGTTAAAAGGCAGGTAAGAGTCTTCCAGAGACAAATAAATCAGTGCTTCCTCCAGCAGTATTAGTCTTTTCACGCATCTGCTTTCAGCTGGTACACTGAAGTCAAATACAACATACTTAAGGAGTAAAGTGCTATGTGTGAAAAGTCTCAGTTCTGTAAAAATTGGGGAAGAATTTAACAGAAAGGGTATTGAGATGGATGTGTTTATGAGTACCCTACCAGCCCCTTATTTATGTTGTTTAAATTGTTACTTTTTTAGAATGTGATCTTTGGGACTACTTAGTTGGGGATTTAGAAAAGCAAGAGTGTGTTTCTTACTTTTAATATTTTTTGTTATGTATTTGATTTTATGCTTTTATTACATTTATTTATTTATTGTTATGTCTATGTGTGTGTTTGGGGCAGTTATGCTAGCATGTCATGGTATGCATAAGAGGTCAGAGAACAAATTAGGGAAGTTAATTCTCTTTTTTTCATAATCAGTTCAGGGACTGAATTCTGGTCATCTTAGTGACAGGCTCCTTAATCTACTGAGCCATCTCATTGGCCCTGATTTTTATTCTTCTAAAATAATTTCTTACTCATGTTCTTATATCATTTCTGGACTTTTGCAATCTAATATAGATTGATTTTCTTTTGTCTTTATATATATATTAAAGTATATAAAAGAAATAAATTTATTGAGTAAGATGTAGGTTGATTAATTTGTTTATATTCCTATAGTTGACTTAAGGTACATTTTCTGTTACACAGTGTTACATTATTATATGTCTATATGTATTATCAGGTTAATACTTTATAAAGTCTGAATATAACTTTGCTAAGTTCTGATGCATATACTTTATTAATTTAAATAGTGTGTCAATGTAATAAAAAACAATCAGAACGTTTCATTTAATAAAATTTTTATATGATTGATTCCTCAGTTTTACTCAGAGTGAACATTATAGGTCATTGTGAACATAAACATGAATGGCAATTTGAGGGCATTTGTGAGTGTCACATACTGATAGTTGTTAATAGGTTTCAAGTAGAATTTATAAAATAATTATGATTAACATTATTTCTTTCATAATTCACATATATTTTTAAATGAATTCTGTTCTTCTCGGGGCTTATTAATAAGTTTGAAGAAAAGCATGTATTTAGGAAAGAAATTGGAAATAGAAAACTCTTGTATAATTATGGACAATTTGGTTGTGAAATATAAATTTCACTGAATCTCTGTGTCTATATACTCATTCTCCTATATAATAGGTAAGTCAATTTTTCTAGGATGGACTTGAGTGTGTCCTATCTGATGTATTTTAATGCTTACAGCATGTATTGCGAAAGTGATAGTATAGAAAGAAAGATATATTTTTTAAGGAAAAATTAAAGAACAGATACAATCAACATCAAATATATTCATCATAGAAATGAATGCAAATCTATGGGTAATAGAAGAGAACCCTTTCCAACACATGGATATGACCTAGAAAAGAAAGAAGGTGAGAGAATGAGAGTGCAGAGAGAAGGATGTAAAGGGATGCAGAAGGATGGAAGTAAAGAATAAGGAAGAAAAATTGAACATACAGAGAGAAAGAGAATAAGATATACAGAGAGTAAATTTGGATACTATTGTGGAAAACAGAGAGAAATCTAGGGAGTAGAGATTATAAGGAGATTTATGATGGACTTCATTACATATTTAGCATAAGAAAGTGTGAGGTGTCTTTTTTTCATAGAAGCATTCTTAATAGCCAGAACCTGGAAACAACCTAGATGGCCCTCAACCAAAGAATGGATAAAGAAAATGTGGTACATATACACAATGGAATACTACTCAGCTGTAAAAACAAACAATGATATTATGAAATCTGCAGGCAAATTGATGGAACTAGAAAAAAAATCAATCTGAGTGAGGTAATCCAGACTCAGAAGGACAAACATGGTATGTACTCACTCATAAATGGATGCTAGATACAAAGCAAAGGACAATCAGACTGCAACCCACAGATCCAGGGAGGCTACTTAGCAGGGAGGACCCTAGGATGACTGTGGCTTATAAGTTTTTGTTTTGCCCAATCACTGGGCAAGCTTTAGTGAAACATTTCATAATTAGGATAAGAATTTGTATCTTATCAAGCTGATGAAAGAATATACTGGCTGTACTTTCAGGAGGGGAGGCTAAAATCTTTTTAGATTATGGATTAGCCTATAGAAAACGTCTGCTATAAATCAAACAATGAAGGGGAAGATGAATAGGAATCTCACTTACACGACTTAAGTAAAACATAGCTCTCTGAATAGATGAAGATAGGTTTCTTCTGTATCCCACAATCTAATCAATATTTGTATGTATAATTCAGCTATTATTTGGCTTAAAAGGGCTTATTGGGAAATATTATCATTTTTACTATTTTCTACAGAGAAAATATTTTCCAATTTCAAATAATCCTGGACTTTTGAATTATAATTTGTTTTTATGTTCAGGCTATCTGTGTATTATTTCTCCTGCAGTTGTACATAATTTTTTTTACATTCAAAATAAGGACAAATACTATAGAATTGTATTACATAAAATATATAGATATACAAATTCATAGAGATGGAAAGATTAGATGTTATCTCAAGATGGAGAGGAAAGGAATATAGAGCAATGTTTTCCTAAGTACAGAGTTTCTGTTTTGTGTGATGGAAAATCCCCACAAACAGACAGTAGTATCAGGATGTAACATCATGAATGTAATAAATCATATCATAAATAGAGTTACTGAATGAATACTGTGAATGTAATTAATGAATGCCACAAATGTAATTAATAACATGAATGTAATTAATATTATGAGTGCCATTAATATCTTGAATGTAATTCATGCCACTGAATTGTGAACTTAAAAATGGTTACAATTGCAAATATCATGCTCATTTAAAAAATAAGGTGTAATGTAATCACCATACATTACATGTACAAATAGGCAAATTGTATACTATGTGAATTATTGGTCAATAAAGATTTTATAAAACATAAAAAAAAGAGAGTGTGAAGTTGAAATGTTCATAACATCTTTGTTCAGTCATGCAATGAACATGAGTTTCTACATTTTCCATGTTTAGAATTTTATTGTTGTTTTTCATAGTAACAAAGGTAATTACAAGTTTTCATTGATACATCTGAAAATAACAAATGATTTTAAACACAAGATTAAAACATTTTTAAATGGGGGATTCAGTTCTAGTTATTGATCAGAGCTATGATCTGGAGAAATCATATATTTGTCATGTTTAATAAAATTATAAAGAAATTGAAAAGATATTGAGTTGTTCAGACACTTCAGACTTATAACTCACAAGTAAAAAATACACTCATAAACTAGTTTAAGATTATAAAATCAACCATGCATTTTGATCCATTAAAAGTATATCATACAATTTTATGTATTGACACTAGATTAATATTACACATTTCTAGCCTTAGTCCATTTACCTAAGTACCTCGGATAAAGCAATTTCATTTTTAAGTTCTCATAAATGTTCAACCATAGCTACTTATTGGCTTACTTGATGCCTAGAAAAGCAAAATTTTGGTACATTGAAATGTATTTATGAGTCTAATATTAACAGCGACATTTAATTGTGAATACTTTAAAGTCATGTTTGTGTGTGTTTAATTAAAAACAGGCCATGAAATACATTTGTACATTTTTTTTGTCCTACTCATCTTTCACATGTATATTATGTGTTTTGTGTTTTTATGTATTTTTGTGTTTTTGTACATGTTTATTTTTATTTTGTCTCCTTTGTTATTCTGGTATTTTTTCCCAAGGAGAAGGAGATATAAGGAGTAGGGTGGGTAGAGAGATGGGAGGATCAGGAAGGAATTTGGGGAAGGAAAATCATGATCAGGATGTGTTATATATATTTTTTGATATAAAAATCAGAGGCCATACAATTTACATTTAACATAATGAATCAAACAAAAACTCTCCAATCAGTGGTTCAGAATATTTTTATGTGATTTGATTGAGAAAGATATGTTAAATACCCATCAATAGACACACAGTAACCAATAGTCGGTAACTAGAAAGAAAGATAAGGGGATAATTAAATGAGATGTAAGTAAGGGAATGAATGACAAAGACAAGACATTTGAAGCAAAGGGAAAGAAAGAACACAGAAGCCAGAGCAACTAAGAAGTGATTATTTTATATGGTAGATAGCATTAAACCTAAATAGAATTCAGCAAATATATGGTAAAATATGAAGCTAAAAGGAGATTGGGAGCAGTTTGTAGGAATTTGGGTCCTGTTTGTTTTTTTTCAGTAGACTTTATCCTGTTGTCTGTGATAAGTAGCATAGAGCTTAGTTATAAAGTATGATAGGCATATTATGTGAGGAATTCATAGCCTTGGTTGTAAACTAATTAGAAGAAAGATGAGCAAAAAGAAACAGAGAAAGGTAATTCTTAATTGTTTGTATAGGTAGACTAATCAAATAAAATATCAGTTATGAATGAAGCAACAGCTATAAGGCAATCAGCATGCTTTTCAAGAAAAAGATTATAGAAACAGTAAAATGTTTGCTAAATTTCAGATGACTGCTTTAAATATGTTCCAAGTGCTTCAAGAAAAATATCACAGGAAAATATATTTGAAATTTATCAAAAGGGGCATTATGGTAATATTTCTATTATTTCTTTGGAAAATATAATATGCTTGTATATTTTAAAGAAAAGAAATCATTACAATAAATATGCCAATTATCACAATCAGATATTTAGTCAACATTATGTGAGGATTCCTCACAATCAGAAACTGTAGAGGGATGAGGATCTTGAGTTTTAAAGGCCTAAGTGTAAAGATTTCTTAGTTATTTTGAAGACCTGCACTGTTGCTACAAAATAAATATTGTACTGTAATGTTTCCATTACAGTGAACGCAGAAGACATTCTGAGAATCATGGGGACATACCTTGAAATTTCTATTCCAGTGTCCAAGAAAATATAAAATACATGAACTTTTATATTCATAAAGTCAAAATGAGATGAAGTAAGTAATTCAAACATATTTATACCAAACAATGATACATAAACAATGTTACAAACCTCACAACTCAAAATGCCAAGGGCCAGCTAGATGTATTGTAACATTCTGCCAGATGTGGAAAAAAGAAATAAAACCTGAACTTCTCAAAGTTACAGGAAATTGAAAAGGTAGTAACATTTCCAAACTTTTTCACAAAGTCAATCCTACCTTGTTAATAAAACTAGTTAAGGACACAATGGGAAAAAACTCCTTTGATAAAATTCAACTTTCCCTCATGATAAAAGTCATGAACAGACTAGGGATAAAACACACTAAAGGCAATTTACAGCAAGCCCACAGCCAACATCAACCCAAATGGAGAAAAACTCAAAGCATTTCCACTAAAATCAGAAACCAGATGAAGATATCCACCCTATCCATAACTATACAATTTAGTACTTGAAGGCTTGGCTAGACCAATACAAAAAATGAAGGAGATCAAGAAGATACAAATAGGGAAGAAAGAAATCAATGCATCTTTATTTGCAGATAGGATTTTATACAAAAATAAACTTTAAATACTTCACTAGGAAGCTTGTACAGATGATAAATACTTTAAGAAGAGCAGGAATATACAAACTTAATATACTAAAAGCCATAGCCTTTCTATGTAGAAGTGATAGATTGTAAAAGAATTCAGAGAAACAGTAGCTTAATCAATAGCTTCAAAAGAAAACATCTTATAATAATTTTAACAAAGCAAGTGAAAGATTTTCACAATAAAAACTTGAAGCCATTAAAGAAAGAAGTTCAAGAAGACAATGGATGGCTCATGGCATGAATCGGTCGGATTATTATAGTGAAAATGACTATCCTACCAAAGGTAATCATCAGATTCAGTGAAATTTCTATCAAAATTCCAAAAAAAATAAACCTTCACAGAAATTGAAAGGACAATGTTCAGCTTCATATAGAAACACAAAATAATTCAGGATAGCTTTGAAAAAAAAATGCTAAAAATTCAAAGAACTGCTGGAAGTATCATCATTCACAATCTCAAACTGTACTGCAAATTTTACTGTAAAATTATAGTAATAAAAACAGCATGTCATTGTCATAAAAAATGACACATTGAACAATGAAATCAAATTGAAGACTCACATAGTTTCACATACTATGGATAACATATTTTTAACAAAGAATCCAAAAATAGACTCTATAAAAGAAACAGCATCTTTAACTAACAGTGCTTGTGAAATTGGATGGCTGAATGGAAAGGTATGCAGATAGATCACTGTACACCAAATTACACACCAAACAGGTCAAAGTTGTCAGACGAGGCCAAATACCCTGAATCAACCAGAAGGGAAAGTAGGGTTAGTAGAACTGTTTGGCACAGGAGAACACTTCTAAACAGAACACCAATGACACATGCGCTAAGACCAACAATGAATGAATGGGACATCATAAAATTGAAAAGCTTCTATATGGAAAAATTAATAAATGGGACATCATAAAATTGAAAAGCTTCTATATGGAAAAGGACACCATTGTTTGTACCACCATTTATTATTACATTCATGACTTGTTTCATGCACAAAAATTTTGTTTAGTACTGTAAATTTGGCCAAGAACCCATTACTATGAGTTCATCAGCCCCTGAAGTATATCTGATTTGATTTGCTGGGTGAACAGATTATCACACTGCTATATATATGTGTGTGTGTGTGTGTGTGTGTGTGTGTATGTATATATGTATATGTATGTGTATGTATGTATATATACACATATACGTGCATATATATATACATATATATGCAAGCATTGATCTCAGACATTAATATCTTGACACTATCTACCACCTCACTTGTTTTGTTGCCTGTTTATATTTCAACTTAGATTAAAACAAATACACCCTTGCTCAATGAAGGAATTTATAATTTGCCAAATTACTGGGAATAAATGACTCAGTCATATTTAGTAGATTTATATTATATTCCTCACCACAAATATCAAGGAATGTCATGGAAGATTGATCTGGGAAAACTTAAGAATAAGAGTTCAGAGAAGACCATGGCCATATCATGTCTTGTGAACAGTACACAGTTCCTGATCAACTCACAGTCATTAATTCACAGTTGATATAGTTATTTTTATAAGTTCTCACAAGATCAAGGCAGTCACCATTTCAGCCTTGGCAGAGGGTACTCATGAATTCTTAATCATTTTTCTTTTGCCCTAAGAGCTGTTGACAGTGGATGACTTCTTGAGGGAAGTGTCAGTTTTCAGGAAGGTTGTGGCCCCTGATAGGTCAACATGTTCCCATAGATTGTCCCACACCTTTGATTTTATAGGCAGCAAATTGGACTTACAGATTATATTAAAAATATTACATAAAAAGTTAGTAGGAGCCATATATGTAGGAATCATGGGTGTTCAGATGAGAGAAACAAAGGCAATGTCACTAGAAAAAAAGACATATGAACATTAAGCCCACGGACAAGTGTTTATTAAGTAAATAAATGTTTAAGAAAAATTAAATCATAGATGGGATGATACCATATCAAAAGATACAAGAATGAGAACAGAAAAACCAGGGTACTTAATCTAGTTTTAAATATATGGAGATAACAAAGAAGAGGATATCTTTAGAGTCTAGAATATATTGCTGGTAAAATGGCAGAGCCAGAAAAAAAGGTTTTGGCCAAGGCTACCAGTTTGAGTTTAATCCTTCAGACTCACATGTGGAAGAAACTGCAGATTGCTGCAGCCAATCCTTTGACTTCTACGTGTGTGCCATAGAACAAACATAAAGTCATTTGTACATGCCTTCATGCACATATATACACACACACACATTGAAGAATATAGAAGATATAAAATTCTAATTAGTATAATAGATTATATATTTTGTATTATCACGATCAGGAAATATTTCGTGAAAGAACTGTGCACTACTAAACTCACATCAAAGGAATATGTAAGATGGAGTACAGAATAAAAGAGGATGCATGAGAACACCAGCTAGTATTCTGTTGTCATCATTCACCTATCTAAGCATTCTAGAAGAAATCAATGAGTGTGGAGAAAAGATCAGAATATTAAATCACAAGGAATATTGTAGAATTCTGAACTCATCTGAAGTGAGTGAAAGTAAAAAACTTGAAAGTCATGGCAATTATGCCATGAAGTACTACTGTAGAGCTTTCCTTAATAACCTATATCATTAAAGGTGCTATTAAAATTGGTGTTAGTGTTACAAAGAACAATCATAGCTCCCAGGCTATACTGTTGGCCATGAGTTCTTCTTCCACCAGGGAGAGAGAGAGAGAGAGAGAGAGAGAGAGAGAGAGAGAGAGAGAGAGAGAGAGAGAAAGAGACAGAGAGACAGAGACAGACAGAGACAGACAGGAAGACACACACACACACACACACACTCAGAGCATCAATCAAAAGATATGTTCAATCTTCAGTAAGTTTTGGATGTGAGGTACTCAGGAATTTTCAGCATGTTAGTGTGTGTTTGAGGATACTTTGACTTGAAATTCACTTTATACGGCACAGTCTATATTTAATTTGGGCACTATCAGAGTGGAAAGTGCAAATCAAAGTATATAGTAAATTTTGACTGCATCTCAAGATGCTGCGTGGGGATGGTGTGGCTCTCATGCTACACTAAGTCAGCCAGCACAGACCTCAGATCAACAGTTGTTTCAAAATCAGTACTATGAAGTCACAAGTTCCTCATTACTGAATTACATTCTACAAATTACAAAGAAAAGTTTCATCCGAATGGATATTTAAAATTGAAAACTTAAAAATTGTTTTAAAAGTAATATGTGGCATTCTTCTTAGCATTTAGGTTGCTCTAAATGCTATGAAAACACATGTGGAAGCCACCTTTGTGTTTGCAGATAATTACATATTGTACTGACTTTTGTAGAAGTAGTATAACAAAATCAGGGCACATCTTAAAGAAATAGTCTCAGTGTGACAGAAAAATTACATCAATTCTGACCATGTTGACTTTAGAGAGTCTTAAACACCATTTTATAGCTGTCAAACTAATAAATATATGGCTAGTTTCTTGATTTAAATGGTTTTAATCACCAAGAATCCCTCCTTTGGATATGTTTTTGTCTAAGTGACTTATTTTCATTTATGAACTCATACTGTTGAAGCATAGAACATGCAATCGCTTGTGGGGAATATGTGAATACTGTATCTAATTGTGGAGAGTGAATGAAGTCCTGAGTGAATGGGTATTACTGACATGAGCACAACCATATTAAGAAACCTAATGTGTCAAATCCATGGGAATGGCAAAGTCTTCATTGGTAAGGCTCAGAGGAATGGCCAAACCTTCCTCTGGTCCAAGTACAGATGTTACATACAGTTAGCATTTAACTAAAACCAGTACGAACAGAAACTGTCAACCACAGCATTGTCCTCCAAGTGTCTGAAGCCTGAAACTGTTTGTCTACAGAGACCTCCCTCCAAGATTAGCTCTTGTATCTTCCTCATTCAGATGTATATAATAAACCTGCCTCAAAGATCAGCAGCATATTATAAATACACTGAGTTTCTGAGTTACCAATGCATCTCTATCAGAGCCCATGACTCACAAGATCCTAGCTTTTCATTATGTGTGACTATCCTTTATTTTCTTGTCACACTGACCAGGTCAATCCCTAAAATCATGCATGTCTTGGCATTCTAGTGGAAGATGTGCACAACTTGGAAGATTGGCACAATTTACTTTGATTCTCCTATTTTGGGAATGTATCCATTCATTGCTTACTTGTGGGCCTTACCTGGTTATGTTAAATACCCAGGAAGGGGTTCAGCCTTCAAGTATTTAATTCTAAAAAATTCACAACAACAACTCTGCATACAATGTATTTAAGACTTGATAAAAAAATTAAGAGAAATTACAGTCAATGAGAACAAATAATAAAAAAATTAAAGAATCTTTGTGGAGAAAAATACATGATTTTACCTAGCTTTGCAAGGGCTGAAAATAAGAGAAATGTAGCACAAATTTTAAAATGTCTTATTAATAAAATCAAACCCGGAGCCAGGTATTGGGGTGAATGCTGAAAGATCAGAGAAACAGGACCAGCCACAGCTAACCTCACCTTGCCAATTCCTCAGCTGATTTCGTTTCCTCAAACTGAAAGTCTCTGTGTCCTCATCTGAATGGATCTCAGCTGAATTGCTGCTAAAAGCCTAAAAACCTAACCAGGCTCTAGTTCCTGGTCTTCATGCCTTATATACCTTTCTGCTTCCTGCCATCACTTCCTAGGATTAAAGGCATGTGTCATCATGCCTGGCTGTTTCCAGTGTGGCTTTGAACTCATAGAGAGCCAGAAGGATCTCTGCCTTCACAATGCTAGGATTAAAGATGTGTGTTCCACCATTATCTGGCCTCTATATCTATTGACTGTTCTGTTCTCTGATCACAGGTAAGTTTATTAGGGTGCACAATATATTGGGGAACACAATATATCACCATAGAGAAATGTAATTTTCTATCATATATTTAAGAGAAACATCCCATTTCTTGAGAAATGTAAGGTAAGGTCTTTCAAGAAAGTATAGAGTTTACATTGACCTTGAAGTCCAAGATGTTCATGTGTCTGATGGTGTAGGAGCAAGAACAACCGAAGGAGCATGCTGGATCAGCTGGAAGGTTATGAATACAATTGTCAATTTTTAGTTGCTTGCTTTCTTAATGGCTGACAAGTGTGCCCTGCATTTTCTTTGTTTCAGAATCAACAGAGAATCATTTCTCTTAAGCAAGTCAGGAGGTATATTTGGTTCTATTTGGGTGATTTTAACACATTCATGAATCCAGACTGTGACTGCTCTATATAGAAAGGCATATATGTACTAATTGTCTTTAACAAACTAAGATGCTTAAATTCATAGAAATGGA
The DNA here is from genome assembly GCA_902168325.1 of Peromyscus nudipes. Taxonomy (NCBI): domain Eukaryota; kingdom Metazoa; phylum Chordata; class Mammalia; order Rodentia; family Cricetidae; genus Peromyscus; species Peromyscus nudipes. The sequence goes on along the minus strand of CABHPH010157197.1, from coordinate 16,732 downwards.
TGGCAAGAAAATCAGAACATGATATAAAGTCTATAATCTAAAGTAATTATTATATCTTTAGCCAGAATTTTCTGAATGTTGAGTATAACTAGAAAAATTTGAACTGAGGAAAAATAAAAGAAAAAGGAAATAAAAAACAGACAGAGGAAGGAAGGAAAGGAAGAAGGGATGGAGGATAGAAAGGGAAAATTTGTTTTTTTAATTATTTTTTTATTAATCAAGTCATTTTGATCTCAGATTATTACAATAAGACATAATAGTATTTTGTGCACACTTAATTTATTTTCACAAGTTCTTTGTAAACTTTGTGACAGTTGTTCCATTAGAATTCCACAGTCATCACTATTTAATAAAAAATTCAAGTAAAGCAGTATTTGATCAGCAGAGAGTGTAAATAACTGAATGTCTCACTAAGAAAAATTTTCTCTGGTTTATTTTTACATTTCTAACGGACTCACTGCTACGTTCTGATTCATTTTTAAGTCTGCAAAGCAAGAAATGAGATTATGGCATTTTCATAAATTGTCCTTATTTGTTCCCCTCCCCCACTGCTTTCTCACAGCCCCGTGCCAAGTTTTTGTTGTTACTCTTTGTTCTTCCTATGTGTCTCCTTTCTAGTTTCATATTGTAATATTCTGTTGTGCTTTCTCATTTTTCTGTCCTTGCCTTGCTCCAATAATCTTATTGTACTTTCATAATTCTCTTTCTAATTTCATTATCTACACACATACACAGATACAGAAACACAGACACATACACACCCGGGGGTAGGGGAGAGAGAACACATACAAACATACACAGAGATAGAGAAAGAGGAGAGAGAATTCACACACACACACACACACACACACACACAGAGGGGTTGGGCATTGAATTAGAATGACTCCCATAGGCTCAGTATTTGATTCTCTGATCATGAGTAGGTAGAACTGTTCAGGAAGGATTGTGAGGTGTAGCCTTGTTGGGGGTAGTGTGTCACTGAAGGGGGTTTGAGGTTTCAAATGACTCATGCCATTTTCAGTTCTCTTTTTCAGCTATGAGCTCTCAGGGGTTCCTTTACTCTACTATCACGGAATCTAACCCTCTGGAATCCTTTCTTTAATAAGCTGCCTTCGTCATGGTACATTATCTCAGAAATAGAAAAAAAATATGATGCCACTTGGTGCTAGGCGATGTCCTATTTTTGTTAGACCTGACCATATTGCTTTTGGAAATATGGTGGATTTAGGGACTTTGAACTATGAAAGTGTTTGAAAACTCTAATTGGGGTTTAACTATCCATCCTATTATGACTGCAGAAGACAATAATGCTTAAAGTAATGTGGACTATGGTAGCTGAGTTAATGCTGTGTCAGATGGGAACAATATTAACAACAGGGTTAGAGACAATTCTTGTGACATTTTGCCAAGAATGTGTCCTACCCTTTGCACTTTTCCTAGTACTCCAATTGAGGCTAAATTGAAAAGTAATGGGCTAGCCCATTGGTTTAAGAGATTTCCAAACAGCCTATTGACTCTGTCACATGATTTTTAATGACCACTTTTATACAGATCTACACCAAAAAAGAGCAGGTCGGGCAAAAATAAATACAAAATGTAATTTGAGGAGAAAATTCTTCCAGGAAGTTTAATGTTGGAACCAAATCTTGTGCTGAAAGATGAGTAGAGTAGAAAGGGGTCTGATCCAAAATTTTATAGAGTGACTTTAGAGCAAGTGACTTTAGGAGAGAATTTGGAGCAAGACAGTAGTGAGCTAAGTTTCCAACTTTTGTGAGGGAAAAGCTTAGACATTTTCTTCACCTAAAAGGCAGAAACAAAGTAAAGCTACCATAAATGTGATTCAGTGGAGCCAGGCATATTCCAAGTAGGCAGCCAGACTTGGCAGCATCCTTCTCATGTTCTCAATTTAGAGTTATTAAGAATATGCAAGTAATTAGATTATGATTATTGGATCTTCCTTCAATGTTAAAAAGAGCCACTGAGAGCAAGAAACATGTGTTCAGACAGACCCTTTATGAAGGCCCACAAAGGCCAAGAAATTCTGAGAGGCCGTTGTATGAAGTACGAAAGTGGAACTTGAAATGTGTTGAAGATTCCAAGATGTTAGAGGAGCTAGAGCCATAGTTATCTACCAAGGAGAGATGCACACAGGGGCAGAACCAGCCTGCGAGTGAGAAGTGTGCTGCAAAGCTGAAAGAGCTGAGACTTCTAAGCCATTCGACATCAAGCTGCATAGAGCTACAGGATTTAGGATTTTCCTTGCTGTGTTTCCTCTTGATTTACTTCAGCATTTACTTATTATATTCCCACACCCTCTTTTGGAATTGCAATGCAAAATCTGTAGTATTATATGTAGGAAACATGCAGTTTGCTTTTTGATTTTATAAGAGCTTAAAATTAGAGATTTCCTTGAGTCTCAGAAGGGACTTTAAAGTACCCTTTTGATAGTGAAAGACTATGGGATCATTGAATTTGTACTAAATTCATTTCAAAATACCCATGAACCTATGGGGTCAGCAGGGAAGACTATGGTGGTTTAAATTGAATGACCCCTATGGGCTCATGTGTTTTATTTCATGGTTCATAATTAATGGAACTGTTTGCAGAAGATTGAGGCTATGGCTTGTTGGTGGAAGTGTGTCACTGGAAGTGAGCTTTGATGTTTCAAAAAGACATGTTAGATTCTCAGTTCTGTCTGTTTCTCTCTCTCTCTCTCATAGTTCTGAATGAAGATAGGAGCTCACAACTCTTCCTTAGTTCCACCGTCATGGACTCTAATCCTGTGAAACCATATGACAAATTAAATAATTTTACAGATTGCCTTGTTCATGGTGTTAAGATACACATTAACATGCAAAACTAATATTTGCATATCGAATTGAATAAAGAATATATGTGAACATTTTCTCATCAAAATCACCTTTTGCTACTTATTGGAACACATAAACTTAAGAATACTCAATATCAAAATGAATAAGTTCTCCCTGAAACAAATCAGATGGAAATATTGCTGAATTTTCTCCAATAATAGGATAGAAAGGACTGAACAATGTTTACTTGCATATGCATAAGTATGCCATTAGAAACTATCTCTCAATTAAATACATTAAAATATTGGATTACAAAAGGCAAGATAGTGGACATTTACTATGATACAAGAAAATAAACTATGGTAATATACAAAGATAATTAAAGAGAATATTCCAAAACTTGAATTATGAATCTATGAAATCTCAATCTCAAAACCTTATCAAGACTCTTAATATAATTAATAATTACCTGATAATTTAATGTGGATGCCTTTATGGCAGACAAAAAGATATTATGACTATGTATATGTATGCATACTCTTTGTGTGTGTACATGTATGTGAGTGTGTGTGTGCACACTCACATGTGTGGAAAAAAAAGGCTAACGTTTGATGTATACTTCCATCACCATACACTATGCCATTTGAGACAGGTGTTCTCACTAAATTGTAGCCTCCAGTGCATCTAGACAGACTAGCTATTAATCTCTGGTGATCTGAATGTCTTTCCCATCCCAGTTCTGGGTTATAGGTGTGCACTGCAATGCCTATTTTAAATAGATGCTGAGAATCTGAATTCAGGTTCTATTGATTTGCACACCAAGAACTTTCTCTGTGAGCCATCATTTCAGTATTATGTCATAACATTTTAATATAAAATTTAATGATTAATTTAAATGTTCAGACTTGTCCCCTCAAATACTTAACAAGACATAGGATGAGTATACACAGAGAAGAGAAGACTTGGCCTCTGCTGTTATTGATACTTCTTTTAAAATTGTGAAAATTGTGATTGATAATATTAACATTGCCATCAATTAATTATGATTATTGCATCTTACTTGACAGTTCTTAGCCTACACTCCCTAGAAGTAGCCTAATAAGGATTCTTGTTTAAGTAACTTTAAGAGCTATTTTTTCAAAGGAGTGAAGTAAAGGAAAGAAGTCAGAAATAAACAGAATTGGAGGTGATGAGGTCTCAGCAGTAATGTACCAAGAATATATGCTTTTTGTTGTTTTTGCTGGGGAGAGATTTGGTCAACTAGAAGACATATGGGTCTAGGCAGAATAGCTGTCATTTGTTCCATAGCAATTGTTAAGGATGTATGTATCAGTTAGATCATACCAAGTGGCTACAAAGCAAGTAAAACATCTAGGAAGGGAACATCTATGTCTAAGAAAAAATCTACTATAATATTATAGAAAGATTTCAAATTTCATTTTATCTGCTCTCTTAGGAAACACATTGTTTGGATATTAGATTCTTCATGGTATTTGGTTCTTACCTGATTATTCCATCTTTTCATTTATTTACATCCAGAAATTAATTTAGAATTTGTGCTTCAGTTATGATTTTGATTCTGTTCCAGGAAAATAAGCTTTTTGATTTCCAAGTATTTCCAATATTCCCTTAAAAGAGATCAACATTCTTAGAGATCAGAAAACATATTTCTGTTTAATGCAGTTTCTTTATTCACACAAGACAAAGAGACTAATAAATATGAACATCTCTTCTGCATGCAGTTCATAAGACATTTAAAGTGTAGAAAATCTGAGTGTGGCAGTGCACACCAGGAGTTTGACAGTGCCTAGGAGGCTGAAGCAAGAAGGTCATAGTTTCAGACTTCACAGTCATGTCCAGGCCACCTTAACACAAAGTGTGACCTAGTCTCATAAGCAATAAAAACCCAAATCTAATGTAGTTGTCAAAGAATCGAGCAAACACACACACACACACACACACACACACACACAGACACACACACACACAAAGCTGTTGTGAATGCATGAGTCGCCAGTGACAGGGAGATCCTTTGGAGGCTTCCTTTCATATGTATTTCTTATGCAGTACTTAGTACCTTTATGCCTATCTCCTCTACATGCTTCCTAAGAAGTATATTTGTGGGAGCCCCTAATAATTGCACTTCCTTCCATCATGCTACTGCACATCCTTGATTATTAGCTGTTGTTCTGAAAATAGATTTTCAAATTTATTCAATGCATGGCCTCTAGTTAGAGAGATTTTGCTATGTGGAGGCACTAATCTATCTACACTGTTTCCGCACAGATCCACAGTTCTCACTTCTGATATTTGGCAAACATAGCACTTCTTCCTACTTCTTAGCCTGTAATTCTTAGAAAATTAATATGTCTTCTCGCCTTGCTTTCATGTGACAAGCTCATACCCTGAGAGCTCTCTGCTTTACTTCTTTCACCTTTCATCTCCATGGTCAGCAATATGTGTTGCCTCAAGCAGGGTTGTAAAAGTCCCCATCTTTCTTTCCTGTTTTCATTGATATCCTTGTGATTGAAATATTATCACCACCTCTAGGCCATGCAAGAGCAGTCACAGTTGCTGTCCATCTTATAGCTCCAATAATTGAAGCTTTTTACCTGTGCATATCTTTCTGGTACCTTTAAGATTTGTTTGATGCAAGGTATTTGCATTTTGTTTCAAGATAGCAAATAAATGGTGAACTATATATATTCTACATTTAAGAATGAATTACCTTCTCAAGATTCTAAAAATGAACTTTTTCAATGAAGAATGAGAATGTCCTTCACAGTATAAAGTTAAAAGTCAGATCATCATGAAAATATGATAAAAATTCTTACTGAATCTTTCAACATGTCACATGATGAATTACATATGTTTTAAGTACAGGATTGCCAATGTCTCAACTAGGAAGAATGATGAACTTCCTGAGTCACTTGGATGTATATCAGGAATTATTTTTCTTCTTAGACCTTACAGAGAGTCCAAGCAGTGTCATTTGCTGCCTGGAATTCTTACTCTATTTTTAAAAAACTGATTTTGTTACTTTCAAAGGGTTATTGCTCTCTATATTACATAAAATTCCTTAGACTCTATCATTTTGACCAAAAATTATTATTTAAAATACCCTCACAGTAAGAACTGCTTTCAAGGTGAGAATAATTTGTGTATCACTATTTTGAAATTTTTCTGACGAATGTGTTAAAGATTTGTATCTCTTCTCAAAATTAAAATGCTTTCAACCTAAATGCAATCCCTTGCCAAGATAAGTTAGGATTCTTTTGGAATCAATAAAGAAAAAATAAAGTTAAATATTTTCTTTATGCTACCAAGTTAGAACTTTTTAAAAGTTTATATAACAATTAATGATGGATCTTCATAGACTGATTACTGTTTTAGAGAGTCCCCTGTGAAATACCAAGCTGTCTGACTGTTGTAGGCATCATTGGGTTTTTGTAAAAGTAAACAGGATTAAACAAGCCTGCTAACAGTTGAAAAATGGAGATCTGCATTGTCAAAGAAATTCAATACACTGGCATTTTTTTATGGAAAGGTAACTGACCTCTCATGAACAATTACTAGTAAATTCATCTCTATTCTGCTGATCGAGGCAGGGATGCTATTGGATGGGAAGAGCAAAGGCAGATTCCAAAACTCATCTTTATTCACACTGACAAAGTTTTTGTTGGAGATACACATAATTCACTATGGAGCAAAATGGTGTGAATTAATTATGTATATCAGGAATTATTTTTATATTATTTATATATTTTATATATTTATTTATTTTATATATTTATATAATATATATTTATATATTATAATGGACTTTGAGAATCTTTCTAAACTATTTCATTGGTTCCTTCACAAGAGGCAGTGGTTCCTTCAAAGGGTCAGTATAAGTTTACAATCTTTAAACTATTTTCCCATGACACTCAGGACTATGGTGCTACCTGTGCAGTGTGTTTTGCAATGGATGTCTCTTTCTATGTTTTTTGTTTGGTTTGGTTTGCTTTGTTTTTTATGTGATGATTAAATTCAGGGTCTTATATATGACAGGTAAGTGCTCTGCCATTGAATTATATTGCAATCTCATGTTGTTATTCCCAAAAGGAGAGGAGAAAAATAATTGAAGTAACTTAATCTGTGTTTAACAATCATAAAAATGGCAGTGTGCTGTAACAAAAAAAACATTATGTACAACAGAATATTAATATGTATTTATAAATGCCTTTTGTATCTATTACGTTTATTTAGTGGTGCTTAAGTTAAAACCCATGGATTTTCTCTTGGTAGGCAAGTACTCTGCCACTAAGCCCCATCCCCAACCCCACAAGAGCATAAAAGAGAAAGTCTATGGTAGAAATTTAAAGCAAAAATTTATGAAACACATTTGCCTCACACATGATATTCTACTACAAGGATGAACTATAGGTATCTATGCTTAAGATAACCTTTCACTCCAAATTGTAAAATTTCTGAAAGTCAATACAGATATTACCTAGACTGGATTTGTTGTTTTTATGATTGACGACTCCACTCGAATATTTTTTCTTGGATTCTTAAAATCATTTTGCTTGTCAATTCGCCATTCTCTCTCTCTCTCTCTCTCTCTCTCTCTCTCTCTCTCTCT
>CABHPH010157196.1:0-48755 GCA_902168325.1 Peromyscus nudipes | reverse complement strand
CCCCCTGTTTCTACCATGGCCTTCAGACAAGTGCCCTGGGCCTAGATGTGGTGGCTCACTCTGAAATCCTAGCGCTTAAGAGTTGAGAATTGCTGCACTCCATGGCAACATGAATGAGAGCTACACATGAGACCGTCTCACACAAACAAAAGCAAGTGTCTCTACCTGGAAACACCTGTGTCACCCAGGATTTCCGCTATGTTAAGGACCCTTCTAATCTCAGAAGTAGGGCAGGCAGACTACAGTGTCCTTACAGCCCTAGGTGCTAGTTGTGAATGGGGTGGTAGGATTTCCTGTCTGATTTGCTTCACATTAGCAAGGGGCCCTGACTTGCCACACCTTTGGCTGGGTATACTTTGATCATAGGACTCAGGGAGATAGAGACAGGTGGATCTCTGATCTGTAGCAAGAACAGCCTAGCCTACATAGCAAACTACAGACCAGCAGAGACTATGTGGAAAGACACTATCTCAAAAGTTCATGTCTGGAGTTGAGGCTCCTAGACACAGGGTTCACCTGACAGTGAAGAGCGGCACCTGATGTCCTAAACCTAGTGTTTGCTTCACAAGTGACCAACCTGGGGCCTGTGCTCTAACATGGGTCAAAGGCACTGAGGTCCTGTGCCCTCCTTTTCTCCTCTCTGCTCTACTCACCCCACCAGGCAGATGACCCCTCAGCACTCTTGGGATCTCCTCACCCCCTTCCCCATTATTGTCGGTCCCTTCACTACTGCGTTCCTCAGGCTGCACCCTCCCCAGCCTCGGGCCTACTGCGCTTTTCAGTCCCACACCTGTCCATCTGGCTGATCTGCCTTGAGCAAACTCTTGGCCATTGAGGCCTCTCCTGACCACTCTGGGAACTCGTCCAGTTTTCTCTGACCCCATATCCCACCTGGCTGTAGCCACAACCCTCTTATCTTGGCTCCCTAGAATATACAAAGGCCTGTTTAAGGTCTCTGGTGGGTGTTTGCTGTGCTCCTCTCTAGTCTCTCCTCCTTTTCTCCAATTTTAAGGTTTTTTGGGCTGTTTTGAAACAGGGCGTCATGTAACCCAGATAATAACTTAGGTTGGCCTTATAACTGAAGTGACCTTGAACTCCTTCCTGACCATCCTGCCTCTGCTTCTCAAGTGCCATGGTCACCAGTGTGGCAGCCTCATCCAGGCCCAAGTCTTCAGGGCCCACACTCTAGGCAGCCTGGGCAACCCCACTGAGACTCTTGCTGATACCTTTAAAGTGTCCTGTGACAAGTCACAGATTGGTGGACTTGGATGTCACTTTTTTTCTTCTTCTTTTTTTTTTTTTAACAGCTCAGGAGTCCAAAATGGCTCTTCAGAGGTCAGTTCAGATGTGAGCAGGCCTGTCTGTGTCCTTCTAGATTTGAGAGAATGTTCCATGGCTTTTGGAGCCCCTTCATTGTGTCACTTGCTGCATTCCCCTCCCCTCAAGTGACAGTTTAGTATCGGGTCTCAGTTGCTCCTGCTACAGAGCTTGTGGGCTACCACAGGAATTTATCCCTTTGAACAGAGTCCCTTCAACCATGTTGGGGGATTAAAACCTGGGTATCATCATGGACAGCACTCTACAAATCTGCATCTACCCAGCTTGTGCCCAGATTTGTCCTGGGCACGTCAACACAATCCCACTCCTCTGTTAATAGCCAGTCAGAGCCCACACTCAACCTTTCCTACCCTTCACTCCGCAGCTTCTAGCAGGACCTTGGCTCCTGCCAATGCCCCACCAAGAGTTGGAACCACAGACCTGCCTGTTCCTAGAAGCCAGCTGCCCTGCATATTTTTAGCTTCCGATTTTTGAATTCCACAATCACATCTGAGTCATCCAGCTGACTGCCTTCTGGTCACAAGGTCCCTGTGTGGACCATATTTCAAACCAGACAGTGGAACATGATGTGATGGAATGTGTGATGTAGCCACCATGGACCATGGCCTTCCAGTAGCTGATGCAAAGGCAGTACTGGTTTGCTAGAAGATGTGGGCTAGGAAGCCCACACAATCTCAAGTCATGTGCTAAGTGGAGGCTGGCCTGAGGGATACTTGCCGGCCACAGGACTCATTATCACCAAAGCTTCACTGAGCCAAAGCCAAGTGACAGGGCTGGAGGTTTTTGGGTGTGGCTAGAACAGGACAGCATGGTGGGCATATGTATGGAGGTCCACAGCTCCCAGACTCCCAAAGCCTAAATGGACTGTGGAGATGATGTATAGTCCTTGTCCATCAAATAAAGCAGGCATGCTGCTCATACCTGGTGTCCCAACACTGGAGACTCAGGCAGGAGGATGGCTGCATTTTAAGACCATCCTGGGCTACACAGACCTCATCTCAAAAAAAAAAAAAGCCAGGTGTGATGTGGTGTATACACCTGTAGTCCCAGCACTTGGGAGGCTGAGTGGAAGGGGCAGTTCCAGGCAGGGTCTCTTACTGAGTCCAAGTCCAGTGTAAGCTGCATGAGACCCTATCTCAAAAAACCACCAACCCCACAGCCCATAAAACCCCACACTGCATATTTGGGTAGGCACAGGACTCCTGTAGAGTTCAGAAGACAAGTCCCTCTGCTCAGTAGTGACTGCAGCAGGTCAATTCCAACACTTCGGGTCCCTGAACTGTGTGATAGTTATAGTTAGATGGGCCTGTTGTGTTTTCTCAGCTGGTCGATGTGCACCTAATTACATTGTTAATTTGAATTCTGTATCTTTGGCAGGCTTCTCATTTATTGGTGGTCATGAGGTCTGGGAGACCTCAGTCCAGTTTTTTATATAGCCAAGTTCTACTGGTAGTGAAAGCATGGGGCAGTGGCACTTTTTCCCATGGGTCTCCTGGCTGGAGGCATAGGACACAGCTAGTGCCCTCCAGATGAGGTCATCAGTCAGCACACATACACTACATTCCTCTCTCTTGCTTGCTCACAGCTAAAACCCAGCTCATACACCTGATGGAAGCTGAAACTCACCAACTTGTCTATAGACTCCAGGCTAGTTTTGTTCCTACCATCCTTGTGTCCTTGAAAGAACAATCAGGCCCATCCCAGCAGCTTCTAAGTAAAGTGTTTGCTTCCTCTGAGTTTGCACAGACACATTGAAAGACCTGTGTGTCTCCTGGCTTTCCCACCAGGCAGGAAAAACACATGCAAAGATGCTGAGGCTTCTTTTCACTAGAAGACCAACTTGGGCAATAATAGTCATCCTCCGGGATCAAGTGGGTCTATTGTTGCTATGCCCATCCATGGTTCCCCTACAGCCCTAGCCCAGGATGCAGAGGAGATGCTCCCCAGTTGCCATATTACCTCAGGCCCCTGGAGGGGTGGAACTCCCCAAGTAAATCAATGGCTGCTTGCACAAGCTCATGCTGTAACAGACCTCCAGACCTTAGCACAACTGACTCCATGAAGGAAGTGCCATTCAGACTGTAACACTCAGCACATAGACAGCACTACCTGTCAAAATGAAAACAAAGACCTAATCCATTAAAGTCCATAGTTCTAGGAAAAGTCTCTAAATGTATTAACCTTGCTTTTGGCTTCTGTAGTTCTGCTTCTGGATAACTGTTCTTGCTAACCGGAGTATGTCAACCCAGGATAGAGTTTTTGTGCTTGAAAGCTCACACTGAAAAAGGCTCAGGGCTCCACTGACATTTCAAATACCCAGTGTTATCACCAGCTAAGACTTTCTGTTGGTGTAAGCCTGTGTCTAAGTCGTCTTTTCTGGTGGATACCCAACAGCAATGCTTTCTTGGTGCTCTAGGCTGTTTGCTTCATTTATTCTCAGCAGTGGGCTCACTGCTTAGACATCCTGCTTGCCCACTAGCCCAGGACCTACACCTCCCAGTCTCAGCTTTCAGATGCTAAAGGTCACCCACAGGACTGTTGGGTCACTTGGTAGGCTGTACATCTTAAGACTACAGGCAGGCCGGTTGTGATACACGTATAATCCCAGCACTCAGGAAGCTGAAGCAGAAGAATCTAGACCAGCCTGGGGTGTATGGTGAGATCCTGTGTGTGGCTCACACCTATGATCCGAACACCTGTTAGGCTGAGACAGGATGACTGCTACAAGTTCAAAGCCAGAAAGACTGTATCCAAAAGAAAAAAAAGTCTAAATAATATCTAGTTGCCAAGTAAATAAAGTCTTGGCTGTAGTTCAGTAAAGTGCTTGCCTAGCATGCACAAAGTTCCAGGTTCTAGTCCCAGCACCACATATTGAGAGCCGCTCGTAGTGAAAGTCCATGAGAGTATACAGCAGTGACAACTAGTGTTCAAAAGGTCAACCTATCAGAACTAAGGGTTCTGTTAGAGGAAACCATCACACAAGGTGTTATGGGAATACTGCCTTTTGAATGAACTGGCTGTCTGTTGTTGTAAACTTCTTGTGCAATAACAGCTATGAGTCTCCCCATTTACCATGCATCTCCATGTTATGTGTATATGTAATTTCATGATTGCATCTCAATCTTGGGCACAACTTTCCCTATACATTTGGGGTAATTGGACAACTGTCCCCAGCTGTGTTTATTTTTCATTAACATATATCTGGCTAGGGCCATTCTCCAGACAAAAGTATTTCAGCAAAGATACCTTTTTCCAAGGACAAAACTGCACATAGATAAACATGAGCTCATCTCACTCACAGATAGAGAAAAGAACCACTAACAATTAAATCCTCAACCCCTTACCTTCACCCCGGGTTATTTACACAAGATCCTAACTTAAGAGATGTACTGCTCACATTCCTGGGATGATGTTTCAGCCATTTGCTAGTTACTGAGTTAAGGCAGTTACTTCCCACTGACCCAAGGAGATTGCCTACAAGGCCAGGCAGGCAATAGGTGCCAAGCTTCTTTCTTGTGCAAATTAAGTTTTTATTCCTCCTCAGCCAGGTGCTATTCCTAGATTTTCTCCTCAGCAATTACTCTGAGTGAAAGTGCTTTTACTAACCAAATGCTACAAGCTCTGACATAGGTTGCTTAGCCACCTAACATATGTCCCCCTCCCTATCTGAAAGCAGCTGCAGCTGGGATGAGTGGGAAAAGTGGCGCCAAAGACAGTTTGCTTTCTTGTGACTTACTGATCCCTAACATTCTATCTAGCCATTTCTAGATTACAGTTTGAGCACATAAATTCCCTAATTGATCTTATACTTTAGTTGACCCTACCAGAGAACTCCCCTTTAGTTACTCCCCTTTTGGGTTGTAATTGGAAGCTGACAATTAATTGCTTTATGTGTGGGTCCTTATCACCTCTCTCTGAGACCCTGAAAACGTCAAGCCTCACATTGCTTTACCAAAGAATTATTGTGTGGGTATATATACTGGTTCTCTGAGAGCACAGAGAAGAGACTTGATGGAGAAGAACAAGGATGAGGACGACTAAGATGAAAAGAACTAGGTAGAATGATGGGAGAACAACAAAAGGGACTGAGAGCAGGAGAGACTGAGAGGAACTAAGTAAGAGAACAGAAAAGAAACTGTGCAGATAGAATCGCCATAGAAGAATAAAGTAAATGGACTAAAGAACTCAGTGTGCTTAGATTCATTGAATATCCCTCAGATTAGAATCCTCAGCTGGTTGTTAGACTCTTCCATGGACCCTGGGAGCAAACAATATAGGCTGAACCTAATATTGTTTGCGTTAACCACATAAACCAGGCATGGCTTCAGAATGGTCATAGCCACAGCAGCCTACATTCGGGGAACATGCTAAGACCATGCCAACTCCAAGGGACCACTGTACATAAGCCATGCTCTTGCCCCTAGGATGCCTTGCTCCAGGCACAGCTGCATCAGACAACAGCCAGGCCCAAGACTGGATGCCTTCACTGACTGGCCATCTTCAATTCTTGGAACTCAGTGGGAAGGCTGTAACTGGAAACTGTTGTGATTGGTGTGGATACAGTGCTTCATCTGCATGCTACACCCTTACCGCAACACCCTCCTTCGCTGCTTTCTGGTGTTGCAGTATTAGGCCCAATGAAAGGCTTTTCCCCATAAGCAGAGGTAGCCACTGCTCCACAGCAGCAATTTTAGCAGTAGGAAGCCCAGGCAAGAGGCTAGTCACTGCAGGTTCCTGGGAGCTGCCAGCCCATGACGGATGCAGGCAGCCAGAGCTGCAGCTAATGCTGCTATGGCTGGCTGTAAGCCTGTAACCTGCGTCCCTAGGAGGAGTGTCCAACTTGCAGTCCATGGGGCACATGTGAAAACTTATTGTGTGTGTGAGCATTCCTGCTATAATGTGTAGATGGAGGTCAGAGGACCACTTAGTGGAATTGGTTTTCTTTTTCCATCTTTTTTTAGGTTCTGGGGATAGAACTCAGGTTGCCAGGCTTGCACAGCAAGAACCTTTACCTGATGAGCCATCTCAACTGCCCTGAGGATGCTTTTTTTATTTCTATTGTTTGATTGTTTGGTAACTTGATTATAATTCTGAAGTGAACTTTGGAGATCACATCCTCCCTGGATGTCTGAAGGTTGGACTCACACTCCCCCAAGCCATCAGTCTCTGTCTCTGAAGCCCGTAGGCATCCCTGTCTTGGAGGGGCTTGGAGCTATAAGCCCATCTCACTGTCCTAGCCTTCAGCACTCTGGACCCAGGACTACTAACATCAGAAGGACTGCCTTCACCTCCTGATGGCTCTATACTACAGCCTTCTGGCTGGTACATCCGGTGAAGAGATTGTGCTTGCACCCTTCAAGTACTTCTCTAGCTTCAGGCTGGGCTGAAGGAGCAAGAGGAGACTCAGCCAGTGAGAAACAACCAGGGTGGTGTATGTGGACAGTGGTGGGAGGAGGGCTTGTGTGGTGTGCTGTGGATATCACTCTGTATCAATAAAGCACTGATTGGCCAGTAGCCAGACAGGAAGTATAGGCAGGACTAACAGAGAAGAGAAGAGAGGAAACAGGAAGGTGAGAGGGGAGACTGGCTGGAGCCGCAGCAAGGAAAAGGAAGATGTAAAGTACCGGTAAGCCACGAGCCACGTGGCAAAGTAGAGATTAATAGAAATGGGCTAAATATAAGAGTAAGAGCTAGACAATGATAGACCTGAGCTAATGGCCAAGCAGTTTAAATAATGTAAGCGTCTGTGTGTTTATTTTATAAGTGGGCTCAGAGACTGGCGGGACTTGGGAGCTGGAGAGGAGCTCTCCAGCAACAAATGGCGCCAGAACGTGGGGCAGGAATTTCCACTTAAAACCTGAGAAAGCATAAAAAGAAGATTCTAAAACGGAGCTAAAACAGCTTCCTAGTTGTCTTTGTCAAGTTAGCCGCAGCTTGCCGGTTTGAGCTATTTGTGGGTTCCTGACGTGCGCACTCAACTTGCAGTATGGCGGGGACCTTGGCGGCGTACAAGCGGACGTTGTGCTGGAGAACTAGCTCAAAGTTCCACGTTTAGATCCGCAGGCAGTCAGGCGTCTGCAAGTGACACATTTAGCTGCATGGTGGATTTAACCTTTGTTAGTACAAAACAAAAAGAGGTTTCTGGGCTACACGCTGCTTTGATAGAAGCATAGACCCACAAAAGCTCCCAGAGCTGAAGGTAAAGGTATCACTGCCTTGTTGGGAAGCTGAGGTGGGCGGAGCCAGCAGCCACAGCACCGTTTCAATCTTAGAAATGCTGCAGTTTAAAACAATTGATTCACAATAAAACAGATTCAGATGAAATAAGACTTTAAATGTTTTAAAATGTGTGTAAAAATATACGTAGGCTTCAAAGAGAGATAAAAAAGAATATATACAGTTATATAAAAAAATAATAGTTTTGAAAAATGAAGTCTTTAAAGAGACAGTAAAGGTAGTATAAAATATAAGCCACGTAAAGATGGATATCACACAGAGAATCTGGATTGTGTTGTCTTTGGGATTCTTAACTGCAGAGAGATATTTGATTGTAAAGGAAGCTGAGTTAAACCAATATGTATATTTTAAAGATACCTTGACTTCAAAATTTGGATATAAGGATATGTTGCTTTGGAAAAGAAGTTCTGCTTTTGTTTCCACAGAAAGCCAGAGGCTATGGATTTGTTCCAGACTAAGATACATCAGGTTTGACCAGCCAAGACCACCTGAGGTCTCCAATGACACCATGGCCCAGATGATCCAACATCCAGAACATCTCAAGACAACTGGCTCAGATGATACACCCTCATGGACTACTCCATAATCCTAAAATGTTCTTCATGTCCCCATAAGGTACAGCGCCCCCCTCCAGCAGGAAGTAGTAAGAGAATCTACGCCCAAATTCCCAAATATACCAAGCTGGCTTTGGAGATGGAATGGGCTCACTCCCTCTCTAAACCCAGACATATTGCTAAAATAAAAGGTTAAAAGATTCTTTTGTCCCATATCAGAAGAGCCCTCTGGTATGGGACAGAGAAAAACCAATATTTTTATTTAAAACAGGTTAATTATAAATGCGATCTCTTTCTAAAAAAGAAAAGGAGATATGATATATATAGGATATAGAGATGATAGGATAAAAGGATAGATTAATGAATCTACTTTTAAAAAACAACTTGTTTAAAATGTTTTACATTGGTATAGATTTTAGATTATGTTTAAAATGTTTTACATTGGTATAAATTTTAGTTTATTGATACAAACTTAAAGTTGATTTTGTTATACTGTGTGTATATTTCTACTTTTGTTTGAGGTATTATGTTTATGTAACTCATTTAAAATTGTAATACATAATTAAGAAATAGATTAATAATTAGTCATCTATGATAATCATATTTGTAGCCATGTTAGTTAAGTCTTCCAGGTATACATAGATATATTTCAGATAGATAGGTAATCTTCAAATACTTCAAAGACCTACAGAATATGGCATTTAAAATGTTTTAAAAGTTTAGACGTTCTGGACAGTGAGACACGTCTGCTCCTGGCAACACTGGATTTACTTCAGAGGAGGATGGGCATCGAAGACACTCCACATGGAGTTTATCTTCACCTTGGCAAAAATAGCCATTTGGGCAAGAAACTGTTCTTGCCTGGACTGCTTGATCGATTGGACATACAGGACCCATAGAAAGGTGACCACTGAACTTTGCTTGACAAAATGGTCCTTCAGGTTCCTGCTTTGCAGAGGAAACTGACAGACATTCTACAGGACACAAAAAAAATGACTGAGAGACTCTAGGCCTGTGAGCTGAAAACAGATGCCCCAACTTTACAAGAGAACTTTGGATGACTGTCCAGGCTGCCAGCTGCCCCTGTTTACCCTGCAAGACTCCTGAAAGTTGCTTGCATCTTCTCCATTTCTCAGGTAGTATTATATCCTTCTGAGGTCTTTGATGTGGTTGAAGACTAGATAGTTATAATTTCCTCAGTTATGATAAAAGATAAGTTAGGTGTAAAACCTTAAACTCATAAATATAAGATAGATAGGATATCTTCTTTAATATTGTAACTATAATTCTTGCTCAATAATTGTTTTGTTATATGTAATTTTACTATGTTAAAGTTAAAACCTTCCTTTTTGAAAAAGAAAAAAAGGGGAAGTGCTGTGGATATCACTCTGTATCAATAAAGCACTGATTGGCCAGTAGCCAGACAGGAAGTATAGGCGGGACTAACAGAGAAGAGAAGAGAGGAAACAGGAAGGTGAGAGGGGAGACTGGCTGGAGCCGCAGCGAGGAAAAGGAAGATGTAAAGTACTGGTAAGCCACGAGCCACGTGGCAAAGTAGAGATTAATAGAAATGGGCTAAATATAAGAGTAAGAGCTAGACAATGATAGGCCTGAGCTAATGGCCAAGCAGTTTAAATAATGTAAGCGTCTGTGTGTTTATTTTATAAGTGGGCTCGGAGACTGGCGGGACTTGGGAGCTGGAGAGGAGCTCTCCAGCAACAGTGGTGTGATATGACAGCAGCAGGGAGCAATCTGGGGAGCCTTACAAGCTTGGCACAGGATGGGGCACAAAAGGGATGCTGGGATGGTGGTCTTGAGTTCTGTAAGAGAGCAGGCTGAGCAAGCCAGCACCCCTCTATGGCCTCTGCATCAGCTTCTGCCTCCAGGTTCCTGTCCTGTTTGAGTTCCTGTTCTGACTTCTTTCAGTGATGGACTATGATATGGAAGTATAAGCCAAATAAACCTTTTTCTCTCCAAAAAAGAAAAGATACAGCTTTACCACTCTTGGACATATATACACAAAGGATACTTTATCCTACCAGGTGCCCAACCATGTTCATTGATGTTTGTCTTAGTTAGAGTTTTATTGTTGTGAAAAGACACCATGACAATGACAATTTTTATAAAGGAAAAGATTTCATTGGTTTATAGTTAAGAGGTTTAGTCCATCATCATCGTAGCAGGATAAATGGCAGAATGTGGGCAGACATGGTGCTTGTGTGGTGCTAAGAGCTCTACAGATGGATCTGCAGGCAGCAGGAAGTTAATGAGTCACTAAGGCTAGCTTGAGTTTCATGAAACCTGAAAGCATGCCCCAAGTGACACACTTCTTCCAACAATGACACACTTCCTAATAGTGGCACTCCCTATGATCTTATGGGGGCCATTTTATTTTAAACCACCACATTGTTCAGTTCACAAGAGGCAGAAATTGGGAAGAACCTAGATGTTCCTTAATAGAATGTTGAATAAAGAAATGTATATTTAGATAATGCAATATGATTACTGAAGTACTAAAAAAAATACCATCAAGAAGTTTGAAGGCAAATGGATAGAGCTAGAAAAATTATCCTGAGTGAGGTATCCCAGACCCAGAAAGACAAATATGGTATGAATTTGCTTATATGTAGGTTTTAGTTGTTAAGTCAATGATAACCAAGCTACAATCCATAGAACCACAGAGGTAAGGTATTGAGTAAGAAACTAGAGGGAACAAGTTGATATTATTAGAAACAAAATATATAATAGAAAATGATGGATGTATGGGGGCAGGCTGGAACAGGAAAATCAAGTGGGGAGGAAAGGGGTTTTTGGGAGGGAATATGGGTAGAGATAGCTAAAATTCAGGTGTATTTGAGGGGTATGCACAAAACTCAAGTCCAAGTGGATCAAAGACCTCAACATAAATCCAGTTACACTGAACTTGATAGAAGAGAAAGTAGGAAGTAGTCTTGAATGCATTGGCACAGTAGACCACTTTCTAAATATAACACCAGCAGCACAGACACTGAGAGCAACAATTAATAAATGGGACCTCCTGAAACTGAGAAGCTCTTGTAGAGCAAAGAACACAGTCAATAAGACAAAATGAAAGCCTATAGAATGGGAAAAGATCTTCACCAACCCCACATCTGACAAAATGCTGATCTCCAAAATATATAAAGAACACAAAAAGCTAGACCTCAAAATACTGAACAATTAAAAAATGGGCTACAGAGCTTAACAGAGAATTCTCAATAGAAGAATCTCAAATAGCTGAAAGACATTTAAGGAATTGCTCAACATCCTTAGTCATCAGGGAAATGCAAATCAAAACAACTCTGAGATACCATCTTGCACCTGTCAGAATGGCTAAGATCAAAGACACTGGGCAGCTTATATTGGAGAGGATGCAGAACAAGGGGAACACTTCTCCACTGTTGGTGGGAATGCAAACTTGTACAGCCACTCTGGAAATCAGTATGGTGGTTTCTCAGAAAATTGGGAATAAGTCTTTCTCAAGACCCAGCTATACCACTCTTGGGCATATACCCAAGGAATGCTCAATCTTACCACAAGGACACATGCTCAACTATGTTCATATCAGCATTATTCGTAATAGCGAGAACCTGGAAACAACCTAGATGCCCCTCAATTGAAGAATGGATAAAGAAAATGTGGTACATATACACAATGGAGTACTACTTAGTAAAAAACAATATCATGAAATTTGCAGGCAAATGGATGGAACTAGAAAATATCATCCTGAGTGAGGTAATCCAGACTCAGAAGGACAAATATAGTATGTACTCACTCATAAGTGGATACCAAATGTGAGGGAAGGGATGGCCAGATTGCAACCCACAACTCCAGAGAGGCTAGCTAGCAGGGAAAGACTCTAGGAGGGACACATGGATGGCTCATTGAAGAAGTGGATGAGATCTACATGAGCAGACTGGGAGTCAGGGGTGGAGGAGGGCAAGGAGTGGGGCATGAGAACATAGGGAAATGGGAGGGTCGATCTGGAAAAGGGACAGAGTGGGAGGGCAGGAAGGGAAATACCATGATAGATGAGGACATCACGGGATACAGGAACTGAGACATTATGATGAACTAGAAGCCTTCAGGTAACTTTATTTTTGTGAGACCAGAGGCAAATTGCTTAAGCTTGGAAGCTGTGCTTAACTTGCTATGTTTAAAACAAAGAGTAACAATATCTTCTTTCAGGGAGCTTATTTAAGGACAGACTAGACCATAGACAGGAGATACATTGAACACATTTTGTATAAGTAAGCCAAGAACATTTACTATAAGGATGGTAGGAGTTCATTAATAGAAAATTGCACAGGATTTGATGCTGGAGGCCACTGGTTCTGACACAGAAAGCATCAGACATTGAAAAGTATTTTTTTTTAGACTCTATATTCAGATATCCCCTTCTCTAGAGGTGTTATGAAGTAGCTAATGGGAAAAATGGGTAGGCAACTTTACCTGGGGTGGTGGGAAGTAGAAGAGATGAATAATACTAAGGATGTTTTAAAAAAACCATAGGGAAGCCGGGCAGTGGTGGTGCATGCTTTTAATCCCAGCACTCAGAAGGCAAAGGCCAGCAGATCTCTGTGAGTTCGAGTCCAGCTTGGTCTACAGATCGAGTTGCAGGACAGGCTCCAAAGCTACACAGAGAAACCCTGTCTCAAAAACAACAACAGCAATAACAACAAAAGCCATAGGGAAATATATTAGCTTAAAAATGCATATTTATTATATTTTATATTATATTATTAAATGTGTACATACATGTGTATATCTATGTATTCATGAAAATATAAATTTTAAATGGAGTTATGCCATATGAGGTGACTTTAGTACCAAGGACCATAGATTATCTCACAGAATTACCATTGGCAGCCATGAGAAATCTTCCTTTGAGTTGTTGGTTGGGGGATAAGAGAGACCCAATACAATATGGACTTTTTCCATTGTCTTTTGTTGCCTTCCAGGATTCAAAAATAAGATCTAGTTACTGAAGATATGACTTCAGACACAGGACTTGGAGTATTTTAGCTGGAACCTTCCTGGAAGCCTCCTCCTTGAGGAATGACTGTCAAAATATCTGAAGGTATTATGCAAGCTGCCAAGGAAGGAAAGAAATCAATATTCCTACCCAGCTATAAAGCTTATGAAGCACAACAATAACAACTGACAAGATAGCCACATTGGTGAAATAGTGACAATTCTACCTTAGCGGTAACCAACAGGTATCTAATTATTCTTAAGGCCTGCTCAACATAAGGGTATTCATGCCTGGTTATGTAAGCCTAACTATTCACAGCTTGACTGCCCACAGACCCTAGAGAAGAACATACTACTGCCACTTTCATAAATTAATATAATGTCTAATTATATTCTAAATGCTTATCCTCATACCCACAGATATGTGAAGTTCTCATTCCTCGTGAAAGAAACATCTTCTTGCAATAGATGGACACTATTATAAAGATCTATAACTGGTCAAATACAGAGATTAAGTGATCACGTTGTACCTAATCCCCAACTGATACATCTACAATGCAACCATTACACTGAAGGCTCAGAGAAATCAAAGAGTGGGTGAAAAAATTGTAAGAGCCAGAGGACCAGAAAGCTTGCTGGTATATAGTATCCTCTAGGCATGGAAGATAAATTGTACCCATATAGTCTCAACTGTATGGTTATATGAACAAGATCTGCTTACTGACACAGATTGATATACCAATATGGACAATGTAAATTTGATAAGCCATAAGAAAAGCCACAGGTGCTTAACGGCTGATCATAGAGAGAGAATAAGTTTTCTTTAGCGACAAACTTTTTCATGGATTGTCCAATCACAACTGTGTACATATGTATGTGTGTGTGTGTGTGTGTGTGTGTGTAGTTACATACATATGCAACAATAATAACTAAAGAGGAGATCTTTAGTTAGGGATACACAGGACTTTGAACCAGGAAAGAAAATGCAGTAAAGATGGAGATGCAGTGCTCTTGTAGAAAGTTACGAAATAACAAAATAAAATAAATATGTGAATTAAATTTAAAATAAAGATTTCATGGAAACTTAGCGAAATTTTAAAGCTTAAAAGTATGAAAGTAGGCTCCCTCACCCGCCACCTTAAGCCCACCTGTGGCCTTGGGTTTTGCTGTCTGGGGGGGCAGCTGGGACCCCTTTGTCCCTCTGGTCATTTCCACCTCTAAACGCCCCCTTTGGGTGCCAGACCCTGCAGTCTGCCCGTGAGACTTCTTCGGAGGCCGGCGCCCTTGGCCCTGTCTCCTCAGAGCCAGCTAGGCTGGAATGTTCTCTCCTCCTCACTGGGCTGCTTTCTGCACCTACTGGTGAGGGGCGGGGTGGGGGAGGGGAGCGGCCTGCACCGTGGACCCGGGTGCGGTGCAGGGGAAGGAGGGCCTTTCAGGGGCAAGGGGATTCATTTTGAGTAGAGGCGGTGCCTGAGGCCGGGTGGGGTACCCAGCAGGAACCCAGCTCTTGGGTCAAGAGTTTCTCTGCCACAGGAATCTCATCTCCTGCCAGGTTTGCTCACAACTCTGCCTCAGAGGCTTTCACTTAGGCCCTTTTCTTTCTAGCAGGCCCTTTCCTACCAAAAAAAGGGGGAAACAACCTCTTAAACCTTGTTCCATCCATTTTCCACACAACACGGAAACTTCTGGGCAGGGGTAGTGAGTGCAGGGAGGGATTAATCAAATACTGGATTGGAGGGATGAGGACAGTTTGGGTACCCTCTTTAACAAACTGAAGTGGCTTGTCCCTGAGGTTGTGGCAATGCCAATGGACAAGACTTTTGGTGGTTTTAGGTGAAAGGTATTTGGCGCGTTTTAAAACTGATGTCGATCCTCAAACTGAATTTTATTTAACATGTTAAACGTAAAAACTCTTGTGGAAATGCTCAAGAAAAAAGCATCAAAGTTTATATATTCACAGATTAAAAGTGTGTTTATAAACTGAAGTGAAATGCAAGGCAATATTCAGAAAAATGTCAAACTCAGCCTGGCATTTAATACAAGCAGTTACTGCCGAGAAACTTATTGTGGATACTGTAACTTTGAAGACAGAAGCTGAATATCAGATTTTCTTTTGTAAGGTTGTAGGGACTGATGTTACTGTGCAGTACAAGTTACATGTTTAATTGTAAGGATCTAGTAGAGCAGCCTAGAAACAGGAATTATGTAACACTGCGTTAATTTTGGGTTTCAGAAGGTGAGAAAGCGTTAAGGTTGTCAAATAATGGTATTTCTTAGATTTAAAATTTATGTTTTGTGAAGTTTATGTATTCCTTACAGGACTCGTCACTCCATAGAGATGCAGACCCTGAACCATTGGAAGGGGCACCCCTCAAAATATGGGATGAAGAATAAGGAGGGAAATCTTGTTTAGGAAATTTTGAGAGAATATTAACAGTTTGGGGTGATCGGTTTTTCATGTGTGGTTTGGTCACGCAGTGCTGTTGCTTCATTGTGTACAGTGCTAACTAAGAAAAGTAGAATATATTTGGGACATGCTTGTGGGTTTTTATGACCTGTCACTCCCAAACCTTTCAGTAACTGGTTTTCTGAATCCTGAAGAGGGCACAAGAGAAGACCACATGTGTTGAGTGATGGCAGTGGCAGATCCAAAAGTTATTTATCAGTACTCTAGTTTTGGCTGAGTCCATTTGAAGTGGAGTTAGCATGGCAGCCCTAAATAATAAAAGTGCTAGGAATTCTGTAATGTCTTTCTGTAATAACTACAGTCTTTACATTGTTCTTAAATATTTAACTTTAAAAGATGCCTTTCATACTTTCTGCATACCAAGGCCACAGGGGAAAAGTATTATGAACTTAAATGCAAAAACAAAAACAAAAACAAAAAACAAAAACAAAAAACCTTTCGTCATTAAAACAAGTATAGTGGGCTATATTTTTTGTAAACTGAGGATTGAACCTAGGACCCTGTGTGTGCTAGGTAGGAATTGTCTACCACTCAGCTACAGACTCAGCCCTTATAGTATAAGTTGTAATTCTGGTGTCTCACACTCCTGTAGCTGGAGTTAGTGTGGGCCACCTTGTGTCTGAGTCACTAGTACTCTTTGGTAGAATTGTTCTGCTTTATTTACAAGACTGCTTTGGTTCAACTCGGTTTGAACATCAACTTTATTTTTGCATTTAATATTGCCTACCTTTAGTTGAAATACAAAAAAAATAGGACCAATGAGCCAGAAGGTACAGATACTGCTTAACCTATTGAGCTAATAAATGGTGAGGTAGTTCTTATCTTTGGTCCAGAGTTTCATGAGGGTAAATCTAGATCTGAGTCTCCGCTGCCCTTAATTTTTAAGACAGGATTGCAGGGATGCACCACTATGCCTGGCTCAGCTTTCTGCTTTATGTTTGTTTTTTGAGACAGGGTTTCTCTGCAGCTCTGGCCTGGAACTCACTCTGTACACCAGGCTGGTCTAGAACTCAGAGAGCCTGCAACTACCTCTGCCTCCTGATTGCTGGGATTAAAAGTGTGCACCATCACTGCCCAGCAGCTTTCTGCATTTTTTTAAAGAAAATTTTATAGGAAAAATACCACATAATGGACTTGTCTCTTTTATTTCATAGTTAGACTCTTTCTATGAGGGGAAAATATTTGAGGCAGAGAGTCTTAATATGTAGTTCTGACAAGCTGGAATTCATTTATGTAGAATAGTCTGGTTTCAAACTCACAGATTGCCCTGCTTCTGCCTTCTCAGTGCTAGGATTGTAGGCTATGGTGAAGTAAATGGTAATGCTGGAGAAAGAGAGATATCTTTAAAGAACCTCAGTACTGATGAAACTACTAACCTTATTTCTAGGGTCCTCAATGACAACCAGCAAGTTGTAGACACTAACCTGAAACAGAATGTAAAGACCAGCACCTTTGGAAAAGCAGGAATTAAAACCAAGTATTTTATACATTAAAAACAGTATGGACAAAAAGAATGGGAAGTCTTATGAAAATAAATCTGTAGAGAACCAGGCTGTAGATAAGATAGACACGGTAGCAATTCCAAGTGGCGTTATAACAAATAATTCAGGCTATATCACTAATGGTTATATGGGGAAAGGAGCAGATAATAATGGTAGTGGATCTGAGAGTGGATATACCATTCCTAAAAAGAGGAAAGCTAGGTGTAATAGTGCCAAGGGTTGTGAAAACCTTAATTTAATGCAGGACAAAATAATGTAAGAGACTAGTGTGCCAGCATTAAAACAGGGACTTGAAAGTTTAAAGCCTGACTACAGTGACCAAAAGGGAACTCGAGCAGATAGTTCAAAGCCTGTTTGGAAGTATGAAACTGGACCTGGAGGAACAAGTTGTGGAAAACCTGCTGTAGGTGACATACTTCATAAAAGCTCAGATATTAAACCTGGTTTGAACAGCAAAAAGTTTGATGATCGGCCTAAAGGAAAGCATGCCTCAGCTGTTGCCTCCAGAGAGGACTCGTGGACCTTGTTTAAACCACCCCCAGTTTTTCCAGTGGACAATAGCAGTGCTAAAATAGTTCCTAAAATAAGTTATGCAAGCAAAGTTAAGGAAAACTGCTGTGGGATGGTCTGTATGTCAAACATGTTGCTTATTGGTCAATGAATAAAACACTGATTGGCCAGAGGTCAGGCAGGAAAAAGTATAGGCGGGACAAGGAGGAGAGATTTCTGGGAAGTGGAAGGCTGAGGAGACACTGCCAGCCGCCACCATGACAAACAGCATGTGAAGATTCCGGTAAGCCACAAGCCTTGTGGCAAGGTATAGATTTATAGAAATGGATTAAGATATAAGAACAGTTAGCAAGAAGCCTGCCACGGCCATACAGTTTGTAAGCAATATAAGTCTCTGTGTTTACTTGGTTGGGTCTGAGCGGCTGTGGGACTGGCGGGTGACAGAGATTTGTCGTGACTGTGGGCCCGGCAGGAAAACTCTAGCTACAGAAAACCTCAACAAAACTGTACAGAACTCTTCGGTGTCATCATCCTCATCTTCATCCTCTACATTATCTATTGGGGAAACTCAGACCCAACCTTCAAGCTGATTATCCCAGGTCCCCATGTCAGCTCTGAAATCTGTTACTTCTGCCAACTTTTCTAATGGGCCTGTTTTAGCAGGAACTGATGGAAACGTGTATCCATCAGGGGGTCAGCCACTGCTAACTACTGCTGCTAATACTTTAACACCCATGTCTACTGGGACTGACTCAGTTCTTCAGGACATGAGTCTGACTTCAGCAGCTGTTGAACAAATTAAGTCTAGCCTTTTTATCTACCCTTCAAATATGCAAATGGTGCTGTTAAGCTCTGCACAAGTAGATCTGCCCTCCCAGACAGATCAGCGAAACCTGGGAGATATCTTCCAGAATCAATGGGGTTCATCATTTATAAATGAGCCCAGTGCTGGCCCAGAGACTGTTATTGAAAGTCATCAGATCATAAAGTGATGGAAGTGACAATTCAAGGAGAATATCCTGCCACTTTTGTTTCACAGGGGGCTGAAATAATTCCCACAGGCACTGAGCATCTTGTGTTTCTCAAGGCTTATGAGCTGGAAAAATGGACTAGTCTTCAAGTTCTGGGTAACATTCTAAAACCAGGGACTACTGAGAGTGGAACCTTATCCTTGGAAGCCAGTCATATAGGTGACCTGCAGAAAGCAGACACCAGTAGTCAAGGTGCTTTAGTGTTTCTCTCAAAGGAGTAGAAATAGAAAATCAAATTTTTCTGGCCTCTCCCACGAGTACTTTATTAGGTTCCGCCAAAGAACAGAGATACCAGAGAGGCCTAGAAAGGAATGATAGCTAGGTTGTTTTGACCTGAGTGCTGCTATTGTATATCACACTAAAGAAATGGAATCTATATGGAATTTGCAGAAGCAAGATCCACAAAGGATAATCACTTACAATGCAGCCATGAATAGTCCAGATCAATGAAGGACCAGACTGCCTATTTGTAATCTTTCTGCAGCATTAGAGCCACCGTTCATGGGGGACACAAGGCTTTTATGCTCCTAGATCAATGCATCCGAGGAATCATAAGTAGAATCACAGGATAATACACACACACACACACACACACACACACATTTTAAAGGCAACTGAAAGTTATTAGACTTCTTAAGGAATCAAATTTATTTCAAGAGACTACACATGGTTATTTAATCTCTGGTACTGAAGAGTCTTTTTCTTTTATTTTGTTAGATTTTGTTTTTAAGTGTGAATGCAAGTGATTAATGAATACAGACTTAACAAGCGTGGTCCTAAAGTGCCTGCTGTCATTGACTTGGGCAACAAATGACCCACTGGAAAGGCAAATCCACTTGCTAGATATCTGTATCTTGTTCTGTGGCTAAAGTGATACACTAATCACAGGGAACCCAGAATGATGCAACAGTTTCCCCTACTCTGCCCTTGATCTTTTAGTTATTTTGAGCCTTTTGAGAATGCTGGATAAATGCCTTGAAGTTTGCAGGGATGCTTTTTTTTTTAAATCCAATGATTTGCATGTCTTGTCAGGAGTTGTGCAGCCTCTGTGGGGTGTTGGGGAAATTGTTCCTTCCTTTCCTTTTTTTGGGGGGGGGTGCGGACCGGGGGAGGGCATTGAAGATCCTGGAATAGTTGGTGGGTACATAGTTAACTTACTTTGGTTACATGTTTGACTTTTAACAGCTGATGAATCCAAGAGTGTCATTTAAAGAAAAGTTGCAGAACAAGTAACTGGATCTTAAATTATCTATTGTAATTGTGTAACTGGGAGCAGAAATATATTCTGCTTTTCCCTGTAGGTGCTCAGACTTGCTCTCCATCACTAACACTAAATATATACTCTTGTTTTTCATCAAACATCTAAGAGAACTTATATATCTTTCTGTAAATTCTTTTAATTACAGTTTCTCAACAAAATCTAAAAAGGAAAAGTTCATGAAAAAAGTCTGTTTTTAGCAAGTGAGGAGGTAATAAACACTGCTTGTAGAAGGTGTGTTTTCATGCAAATTCTACTTCTGTGCTTACCAGCTTCTAATTATACCATAATATATTTTATTATTAGAGCAAGATGGATTTTTATTTTAAGGAAAATAATGTGAAATTCTGGAAATTTTGTTTTGGGCAGTAAAGAGCATTAGCCCTGTCTTATCATCACATTATCATCCTGTTGCCCTGTTGCACTGCAGCTTGTGTATAGCATATAGCATACTAAAATGTGTGTGTGTGTGTGTGTGTGTGTGTGTGTGTGTGTGTGTAAACTAAGGGTCCAATTTAAGACTGGGTGATGTTAGTGGCATAATAACAAGTTCTCTGGCCTGATGCATCACATCACACATGTACACATACAGAGAAATTAGTGTACCCATGTATGTCAAATACAAGTTAAAATAGTAGGGCATTTAGAGAGTTGCCGTCTTCTGACAAAGGCAGACTAGATTCCCCGGACACATTTGGAAGAGAAAGTATTTTTTACTCTACTTGTTTTCTAAGAAATGTCCAGTTTTGGGTGATTATAATATGGATGGATTTTCTGGTTTTGTTAATTATTTCAGGTTTTTAACAAATAGTTCACGAAAGAAGCTATTTGATTTACCACAGAGGAAAATTCTTTTTAGTCTGGATTTCTACCCTGCTTAGATTTTTTAAAAAAGTATAAGCATGGATTGCCAATTCCACTTGATGTAAACAAAACTTTTTATTCAATATATATATTATATATAATAACTTACTGTATCAGTCCAGGTTCAGAAACTTGTGGTAGGCCAGTTTCAGATAGTTTCATTTCACTTGTAAACTATATCACTTTTACTGATATTATAATTTTCAAATGTATAATATGTTTGCAGATGTACCCTGCATTTAGTGCTTTGTTCCTAGTTTGATTTTTTGTTGAGTCTCTTGCCTGCTTGCCAAAAACCAGGATGCTTTGGGCCCATGTACAGCTCAAAGGGAGACAACCTTGAGCTTTGTTTAAAGCATTGAACAAACTGGAAAATGCAACATGCCACATACTGAACTGAAAAAAAATATGAAAATAGAATACAAACATAATGATTTTAAAATAATGTGGGAAAAGTAAAAGTAAATACATTCAAATTTTCAGTCTATAATATTAGATGATAATTATTTTCTTTGTCTATTTTTCAGATTGTCAAAAATATATCTTAATTGGTTAAGCAATACTGTCCAAACATCCAAAATAAAAACCAATCCTCCAGGAACTTATAAATAAAATATTTAATTCCTTCCAAATGACATACAATATATTTTGATCATACTCATTTCTCACTCCTCCCTTTAACAAAGCCTTACCTGTTAATCTTTCTAATCCTTTCAAATAGTGCTACACCATGGTCAAGAATTTGTGGAAGCATTTTCCCTGTAATATCTAGAGGATACTATCTAGCAGCAGGAATCTGTCATTTGCCTCTTGCATTCTTTCTGCCCCATCTTCCATGATTTTTCCCGAGTGTTGGGTGTAATAAATTGTGTTTCAAATGTTGACCAGTTATGGATCTCTGTCATAGTCTCCATCTGTTGTGAAAGAAGCTTCTTTGAGGAAATATGAGACCTACATTTTATCTATGAGTATGACGAGAAGTATTTAAAACATATTTAGAAATTATACTCTTTTAGGGAACCTCATGGTAGTAGGTTTTCCTCTAAAATCCATAACTTTGTCAGCCATAGGATGTTGACAAGATTTCTGTCACCAATCATGAATTCTCTCCTGCTAAAAGGTCCTTAAATCCAACTAGACAGCTCTTAGTTATTCCTATGATAACATTGCCATTGTTTCACCATTATCTTATCAGTCAAGACAGTATGTGGTTAATAGGCTTTACAGCTGGTATCGCCACTTATTGGCAACTTGTGTAACACCCTTTGAAAGTCATTCCACAAGAATGTAGATTCCAAGTCATTTCCAATTTTATTTCCTCTAAGTCTTGTGTCTAAAATTGATTGTGATTTCTGAAATAGGGTCTTTCTTTAAATTCTGGGAGTCTAACTTACTTTCAAAGCTTCAGGATACTAAGAGACACTACCTCAGAAAGGTAAATCATGCTGGAAAAATGATGCCTAAGGTTGCCTTCTGATCTGGACACAAGAGCAGAAACATCTTCCTACATAAAAACACACACATATTTAAAAAGAGAGAGAGAATATTATTCACAAGTTAAATTAGAACCAATGAATCTAATGAGCATCCTGAGAACTGTAAATTACAAGTACTTAAATTGATCTATGTATGAACACAGCAGTTTCAGAAATACAGTGTCAATAATCCCACCAGTTTTATATTGGACACTTTTGTTTTTACTTTTACAATAAATGCTTCAAAAAGTCAATGAAATGTTATTACTTAGATACTGTATTAGTAACTTTTCTGCTGCTGTGTTAAAATATGGCCAAGGCTTGTTGAAGAATTCATTTTCACTTACAGTTGCAGAGGGATAAGAGTGCATCATGGTGGCTGAGTGGATGGCAACAGTGACAAGAGCAGGCAGGTGAGAGCTCACATCTCTATCATGAGCACAAAGAAGAGAGGGCAAACTGGAAGTTATGTTAGATTTTTTTTCACTCTCAAAGCTCACCCCAAATGACATACTTCCTCTACCAAATACGAATCTCCTAATCCCACCCCAAATATCTCTATCAACTGGGGACCAAGTGTTAAAATATATCAGAGCCATCTGAGGATGTTGTTTTTCCATATGAAGTTGAGTATTGATCTTTCAAGGTCTGTACAGAATTGTGTGGAGTTTTTATTGAAATCTATAGATTGATTATTGTAGGATGGCCGTTTTTACTATGTTAATCCTACTGATCCAGGAGCATGGGGGATATTTCCATCTTCTGATGTCTTCTCCAATTTCTTCCTTCAAAGACTTGAAGTTCTTCATATACAGGTCTTTTACTTGCTTAGAGTTATCCCAAAATATTTTATATTATTTGTGGCTATTGTGAAGGGTGTTGATACCCTCATTTCTTTCTCAGCCCGTTTATCATTTGTATATAGGAAGTCTAATGATTTTAAGTAAATTTTATTAATACTTATTGTTTGATTGTCATGCTAGTTGTCATGCATGGGAGGCCTGCCCTTTTCTAAAGAGAAACAGAGGAGGAGTTTGGGAGGAGAGAAGGAAGGGAGGGACTGAGAGTACAGTAGGGAGGAAAAACTGTGGTTGGGATGTAAAAACAATAACAAAAGTAAATTTAAAACATATAAAAAATACCAGAGCCTACAAGGTGCATTTTGTTCAAACCACCACAGATACATTTATTTTCTCTATTAATGATTGCATACTTCAGACCTTCTCAACAGTTGTATAAGACTCTCTGAATGGAGAGCTGCAAAATTAGGATTGTTATGTGAGAACAACTTCGCATATATGTGATATTGAACATCATGAAGATTATGTCCAGACCTTGTTTTTGCTCATCAACTTTCCTTATTTTTGTGTACTTAGTATTTTAGACACATAAATATATTTGTGAAGGAATAGCAGAGTAAATTGATAGCTCATGTAACTATTAAATACTAGGAATATTACTTTGAGATACAACCATTGACCAAAGCAAGAAGCTGAGAAATCATATCGTCAAAAATAAACACAAATCAGAGAATGAATTGGAAGTGGGGTGAGTCAAATCTCAGTTCTATTGATATATTTCCTCCAGCATGGCTGCAACTACCATAACCTCCCCAAACATCACCACCAACTGGAGATTGAATGTTCAAATATCTTGTCATGTAGGGGACATTTCTCAGTGAAGCCACTACAACAATGAGCCTAAATGTAAATAGTGTCTAGAAGTAAAAGTGAATTTCTGGGCCTGAATGAAGGACATCTATTCCAAAAGAATCCATATGGCTTTCTGCATTTTCAAAAATTATACTCTCTCAAGTTCTAGTACCTCCAGTAATTTCAGCTGAAACACCACATATACCTACTTGACATATTTTAACTTCCTCAATGTGCAAAATGCCTGGAGCATCTCAATGTAGCAGAAAAAAATTCTGTGCATGAAACTATGTTCCAGAAATAAATGAGAGTAGAATGAGATATCCATTTTTCTAAATGGAATAAAGGACATGAAAATCTAATCAATTAACTTATATAGTGTCTGTTAAATTTAATTAATAGTAATCTGAGTATAATTTCTAAGGAACTGTGACCTCCTATCATTTTGAAGTAGATTGTTTAGAAATAAGAATTATTCATAATGATGTCAAATTTACCACAAAAGAATTATGGAACACAAATTTCAAATATATCAAAAATTTTAAATATGATCCAATTTTAGGAGGCAAAGATCTTAAAACTTGAACATTAAATAACTTCTCAATCTATAATTACTATTAATTGAGGAGTATTGCAGTACTTTTTATGTGAATAGTTCCCATTTTTCATGTTGCATAGCTTGGAAATCAATAAATGGATGATAAAACTTACACTGTGTTGTGATTTGTATTTTAACTGAGAAAAAAGTTTAAAGTGTTAGTACACATTTATATAATATCTGTCTTTGTGTAGCTATGCTACAAGCAATTAATGGTGAGTATTTAAGTGAAGCTAAAAAATATAACAATAATCAATGTTAAATGTTTCTTAAAATTATGCAATACATTTGTAAACCAACAGAAAAGTGAAACTGAAAAAAAACAACAGTTTTTAACATCAAAAATATCAGTAATCTAACATGACCTAAAGAAGAACCTCCTTTAAAAAAATGCACACTCCTATCCACTCTAATGCAGAGAATAAAACATTTCCGGATTTGTGCAAGTTCTATGGAAGTTGATGAGACCAGTTAGTATGTTTCCTGGAAAATTATATCAGCATCATTTTTGCCAACTCTTATAAAAGCTTCTACAGTTTAATCAGTCTATGTGCTAAGGAGGGATGTGTAATTTGAAGGCATAGTAAGCATGGTCATGTTCACTTCAAGACCTCTTGTCATGCTTGGAACACAGCCCTGAATAGTGTTTTGATTTCTTAGCTCTGACTTACCTCTCTCATTTCAAATAATTTTCAATAGGGAAGAATTTTAAGTTTTGCATTTGCATGTTTAGTAAGAAATACACACCCATTTTAGAATGCCCTTTACTCTAAAGTTGGCTCTAAGCATGATATGCTTTGTGTAGGATAGTTTTATATTTATGTCTTGGAAGAGCAACATTTTCAAGCTTATATGAGATCTAGTGTTCATTTTCTGAGTCCACTAGCTTTATAATTGACTGATTATAACACTGTATGACTGGGCACTAGTAATTCCTTATTGTTTTCAATGAGTCTGATCCCCATATTGCATTACTTTTAGCAATGTTCCTGTATGATACAGAAGTAGGAAATTTAATGAAACTCTGAGAACTACATTTATATAAAATTGACCAATTTGTCTTTAACTATCTCTGTGAATGTAATTTCTCCAAAGATAATTGGAATGATTATAAGAGGCTATAAGTATATAACTTAAAGTAAAGCTGCATCTTAATTATCTTATAGATATGATTTATTTGTTCACATAATAGCATATATGTAATTTACATAATGTGGACCAATTTGTACAAAAATTACAGATGGGTGAGAGTTTTATTGTTGAAATATGCTGATTAGAGAATTGTTTAATAGGTTTTTTGTGTTTTATTTACATTCTAAAATGCATAAAATAATCTTGTTGCCAACAAACTTCCTGCTGAGATGTAAATGGACCAGAAAGTAAGATTTGGGGGCTAGAGTGGTGAGTCAGTAGTTAAGAGTGCATACTGTTCTTTCAGAGGACCCAAGTTCATTTCCCAGCATTGAAACTGGGTGTCTCTCAACCTCCTGTAACTTCAGCCCCAGGGGATCTTATTTCCCCCTCTTGGCCCAATACTCAGGAGGGCACCTACACTCATGTGTTCATACCTTCACACAGACAAACACATATATGCATAATTAAAAATAAAACAAAAGTTTTTTTTATTTCTATGAGTAACGAAGGTACTAGTGGACAATTTTTTTTCTAATTAACAAAAGATTGCAATTTTCTTAAATTACAAAAAAATTAAATTAAAAAAATTACCTTTTTTGATAGTAAAAGAATATTTTCAGTAAAGATTATTGACATAAATGGAACAGAATTTGATGAAAATCAAGAAGATTAAGTAAATAACTGGTTATAACTGACAGTAAGAAATGTTAAACTCTCAATATGTCTTTAGTTTCCTACACAGAGCCATGCAAGAGGAATGCCAATTTTCACATTGGAGTAACTGAGTCTTGAACATGTAAGATTCCATTAGAGTTTTGAGAAAGACCAACTGGATCTGTAGTTGATTTAGGGGAACGGGTTATGAAGAATGAGACAAAAGGATATATGGTAAAGCTGTATGTAAAATTTAAATTTAAATTTACAGTTATTCAAGAAAAGCTGCAAATAGAGGACTAATCATAATCTCAAGTGGCTTGCATTTCACTCAACAAAAAAGCCTGAGATACAACAAAGTAATGGATAGAAACAAGTTGTTTCCAATGACTCAAGCACTTTGGTGAAGACAGCATGTTCTCACTGTTTAAAGCATCTTAAATCTTTCAATCCCATAGCTCTATGCTTAGCCTATTTAACATTTCTTATGGGTCTAGAAATCACAATTCAACAAACACCTTTATTGTTATACCTTCTAAAGTTTAATTACTGCCTTATGTTCTTTTACATCAACAATTCAGGCTTTGATAGACACATGACTATCCATCAGAGCTTTGAGCAGGCGTGGTACAATATTTTCTGTTTCAATATTAAAAATAATCTGGTGGTAAAGGGAAATAAAAACACCAATTGAGTGAACAAAGGAAATGGTGATTGTATTAGGCAAAAAAAGTATACTGAAACCTTAATACTTTGTATCTGTTTAAAGTAAAATTTGTCTTTGGTATAATTTACCAAGACAAATTAATGAGATGCTGGCTTTGTGCCAGGACAAGGACTACATTTCCCCCCCAAGAATAAATCTGATGTCAAATTTCATAGTTTATCTCTTATATCTGTTTCTATCACAATGTTCTCCTTTTGTTAACCCACTGCTTTGCTACACAATACAGCTTGCTCAGTATAGACACATATCCATATCTGACACATGGATAGGAAATGAAATATTTACAGTATGGTATTCTAATCTGAATCTCAGAAAAAGAAGAAAATATTCTCTTGATATTTAAAGAATTTTTGTCATCTTGCATGCTTATTTAGAGAACTAAGCAAAGAATTAAGATATTATAAAGTGTTAGAGCTGGATAGAAAAGATGATCACTGTTAAGACCAATGGAATTCATTCTGTTCTCTGAAAATAAAGACAACTGCAGTGCATGATGGGTACCACTGAAAAAGAATGAAGTTTGATGCCACAAGAAAAAAAAAGAAGTGTCCAGTACAATTAGCACAATTACTTTTGAGTTTCTGTAGAAGATGGTTTTCTATTTTAAGTTCTTATACTTCTAATAAAACTTCATTATTTTAATGACTGAAATAATTTACAATGACTACAATTTCATATCTAAAATAATACTGCTAATTTTAAAAATTACTATTGTCTGGAAAATGATTACTTAATAACATTTAAATGCTTAATTAACACATTTTTACACTCTAATAATTCATTAGCAATTCTATTGGTACAGATAAAGAAACTACTTATTTTAAAATTTCATGCCTATTAAGGAGTAACTTATTACTGGAATTGATTTCTTACAATAATTCACATAATGTACCACTTAACTTTCCATAAAATGAAATGTAATCATTAAAAATGACCAATTGATGAGTCTGTTTAGAAATCTACAATAGAGAGCACAGATTTTTGAGAAAAAGTTGCTCACAAGGTTTAAGATTCAATGTGCAACTATTATGAGTAACATAAATTATGCTTTAAATATCAGATCTATGACCTAAAATCAATGAAATCTCAGGCACTAATTCAAATTGGATGGTAAAATTACATTCACAGTGAAGATTTGAATTCTAGTTTTGGGTCTGGAGAACTATACTGGTTTTCCAGGTTTTTTTTTTTTTGTACTCACCAGAAACATTTGGTTATGATGAGATAACAGTACTACATAAGTGGCATAGTTGACATTGAAATGGAGAGAATGTCTTTGATTGCCAAGGTGTTCCCAATGTAATCACATGAGTTTGACCAGCCTAGGGCCTTTTGATCATCCAAAAGTAGCTGATAAGAAGGCAAAGTGAGTCTGTCAGAACCAGACTTACAAGTAAATGCTAGCAGTCTAGATTATGAACTCCTGGGGCCTGATCTCAGCCAAGCATTGCAAACCACATGGAGGCAGCATCACTCCAGGATAAAACAAGATCTCCCATTGAAAATGAAAATGATATAATAGATTAAAGAAGATAATGTCCTCCATATATGCTGTCATCTTCAACATTGCTCTTTTATTTTCCTCTTACCTTTCTCACACTCTAATTCTTCACATGATTTCCAAGTTCTTATGTACCGGGAAAAGGCTCTTTATCACCAGTCTCGTTTGTGGTCTTTCTCTTGAACCCCACAAGATATGTAAAACAAGATAACATTGCTATTTTTGTCATATTTTTCATTTTCTCAGGCATATGTGAAAGTATTGCAGAGAATATAACCCTTGTGTCCTTTTCTCATTGTAATTCCTTAATTTACAAGGGTAAGTTATTTTTGGGAAGGCAGCTTACTCTCATTTGCCTGTCTTATGCTCATAACAAAGACCACAACACTCACCATATTCTACTAATGATCACATGCTATATTTGCTACTTTCATGGATTATAACACTTCCTACATTCCATCTCTGCAAACACAAGACAGACACCATTCTTCACAAAGCCACACCACTCCATGCAACCGAAAGGAAAGGGACATCTTGGAATTGTCCCCAAAGATGCTCTACTCTTATATGTCTACTCTAACATGCCTTGAGTATAGGTGTCTGTTTTACCACTCATCCTAGAAAGCTTGCATCAGCAAGAAGGGCGCATCATCCCATACCCATATGAGAAAAGGAAACAATATCTAAATTGTGCTTACAGATGTTCAATCTTCAGATCAGCCTGAGTTGCAAATCATTTTTCCCACTGAAAAGGTGATCTATTACTTCTATTATCTATTACTATTACTTCCAAACTTATCTTTAGTTCTATGTCTGTTAGGGCACCAATTATGTTGTGTGGTTTTTCCTGGGGAGATATGTATAAATGTCAATTCATACTACATGGAGCACAGACCAAGGAACCAAAGAAATTATCCTGCCCAACTCTAGTTTCTGAGAACAAGTAGCTTACAGTGGTTGCTTGTAAGAATATGGTTGAGGCTGGGAGTGGTGGAGCATGCCTTTATTCTCAGCACTCACAAGGCAGAGACAGGTAGATCTCTGTGAGTTTGGCATCTACCTGGTCTACGTAGTGAGTTCCCATACAGTAAGGAAAACATAAAGACACTCTGTCTTAAAACCACACACACACACACACACACACACACACACACACACCAAAATAGTATTGTTGATGGGGTATTTGCAAAAGAATCAGTGACTGAAGAGCAGTTGTATAACTAGAAATTCCACCCTGGTGTGGGTGATAGTTAATGGAAGTTGCAATCACCACAGCTCACTATACAACTTGGAAATAGTTCCATAGACAAAAGCTCCTTTCTTTACAAATTGCTACTGCTTTGATAACCTTGGGCATGGACATTGTGAATCATGACACTATAAAGATGGTAACCAGTAGACACCAGTGTCATTCATGTGGTAATAATACTGTAAGCACATGAAGTACAAAATACAAGATATGGTCACTTCTAGTGAGAATACAAAAGAAACTTGGGATCCTGGAAAGAGGGTTAATAAAGATACAGAGCCATATCCCAGATTCTCTACTAGGATGTCTAATGGAGCCATGGAAATTCAGAGTCACAATCAGGATCCAGGAAATGTGGATAAACTTTCAGTGTGGGAAGCTACTCTGTGAGAGTAAGTATGAAGGCTACAACCAGCAAAGCCATGAGAAAGGGCTGATCAAGACTTTTCCTTCATCCCCACCACCATTTTGCATGAATACCACTATTTGAACTTATAATGTTTAATTTATGTACTGGTACCATTCATTCTGACATTGGGATACCTACCCCTTTGTCCTTATTTTTCTTTGATATTCCTGTCATATAGCTGTTCCTCAATTACATCTTAGAAGTATAGAACTTGTTTTTATTTTATATCATCAGAGATGGAATGATTTTGCCTCAGATTAGGCTTAGATTGGGTCTTTGAACAATGTTCAGGTCAATAAAGTCTTATTGCAATGGGGATGGAATGTTTATATTTTGCTCTATGAGAAGGACATTATTCGTGGGGCTGAGCAATGGAATCATCAAATTTGGCTCTCATTTGTTCCACAGAGGTTCATGTGATAGATTCTTGATCTCCAGTTTGGAAATGTTAAGAGAGAATATTGAGAGTAGAATGTCATTAGATTTTGAAAGTATCACTCATAACAGTTATTATGAAACTTCTTAAGTTCTCATGATAATCAACTGTATGTAACAAGAGACCACAGGTTCTCTCCAGAATGTCTCTTCCACATGTGCTCTTACAACTTTATTACTAGCTTGTCATGTTAGGCCTTACCAGCATCAAATACCAGCTTTTGTACTTTTAGCAATGTGAACTTAGGGTAACTTTTTCTTCTTACAAAGTACCTGGTTATGCATATTATCATAGCAACACAAAGTAGACTGAGACAAAATGAAAATGTAAGCCAGTATTTGACAAAGACTATTTATAAAGAAATACTTTTTTCCTGGAAATGAAAAGCAACTTTGAAATGAAGTTAGTCCAGTAAATAACATGTATAGTGATTAAGAAAAATATGAGGGCCAGGCGGTGGTGGCGCACGCCTTTAATCCCAGCACTTGGGAGGCAGAGCCAGGTGGATCTCTGTGAGTTTGAGGCCAGTCTGGGCTACCAAGTGAGTTCCAGGAAAGGCACAAAGCTACACAGAGAAACCCTGTCTTGAAAAACCAAAAAAAAAAAAGAAAAAAAAGAAAAATATGAGATATAGATGAGTCATTATGGATTTTGTAAAAGAAGGAAAAGGAGAAGGAATATTAATCATAAGTGTAGATATGTTGAAAATGAATGATTTGTACATCTTTGATATTAAATAAACTGTTAAGATCCACTTATACATATTAAGAAATTAAAATGGGCGTTGGTGGCGCACGCCTTTAATCCCAGCACTTGGGAGGCAGAGGCAGGCGGATCTCTGTGAGTTCGAGGCCAGCCTGGGCTACCAAGTGAGCCAGGAAAGGCGCAAAGCTACACAGAGAAACCCTGTCTCGAAAAACCAAAAAAAAAAAAAAGAAATTAAAATATAAGTTTTAAGAATGAATTAGATGATAAAGTAAGGCAGCAGAAAAATCACAACATTGAAGTTGGCCTTAAATGCAGTAAGAAAAATATCTGATTATCTTAAATAAGAATTACAGCACAATCTTCAACATCAAATATAGGTGACAGTATTTTCAGCGTGGTGAGAAAAAAAGATAATCTGCATGTGCAGAGGAACAGCCCCTAAAATGGGAAACAGATGTTTGCTGATAAAAGCAAAGAATTTTAAAACAAACTTTTTAGGGAATTGAAATGAATGTAGTTGAGATAGAAGAGAAGTGATCCAAAGTATAATACTACAAATAAAAGGATGAAATGAATCTGAAAGGAAAATTTTCAGGAATAAAAATTATATCTTTTATTGTTTTGATATAATTAAAAAGAACAGGACTGGGAGCAGAAGATGCAACTCAGTGTTAAACTACCTGTTTAACATACGTGATTCCATGGCATCAATTCTTTACACCCTATGAGAAAAAGCAAAATGTTAAAATATAAAATATGGCCTATTATATTACAAAGATTTTTATAATAGTCAAGACATTAATTCAACATGGGTGTCCACAAATTAAAGAATAGATTTGAAAAGTGGCATTTATATACAATGGTGTAAACTTCAGATGCTCCCTCTCTAAATGATATTGAACTCTGATCCATTAGTGTTAGTGAAAACATGTATGAACCTGGAGGCTATTGTTATATAATATAAACCAGATGTAGACAGTCAAATATGGTATGTACATATATGAATCTTACATCTTAAATCTTACAAATGTCTGTTAAGCAGAGTGTAGAATAATGGTTGTGAGAAACTGGGAAAGGTAGATAGCAAAACAGGATGGGTAGAAGTTAATAAGTATTATGTAAAGTTACAAAAAGTTGAGGACTAAATTCCGTAATTAGTAATTTGAAATGTGTCAAGTTGACACTAAAATCTAACCATTACAGAATCCAAAGTATCTATGCCATGGGTGATCATTAACGTTTCAAAGAAGAGAGTATATAAAATTAGTTTGCAAGAGCCACTAAATGAAATCAAGAAAGGTGTTGAGATGTAGCAATAAAAGTACTGTGAGAAAGTAACCTATAATTTGGAGTGGGGGATGACAGGGGTAGGATGGAGATAAGGAATGATGGGTTATGGGTGTAATCAGAATGCATTATATGCATGCATGACATTGTCAAAGAATAGTAAAAATCCTAAAGAAAGTGCTACTCTTCTGTAACAGTAAAAATTAAGTATTAAAAATGTCCAGTTTCCAAAGAAAAAATTAGGAGACAAGATCACAAGTAATGCAGCATGGCTTACATATGGGGGAATTAAAATCAATACAGTACCTCTGAGGAAGGAAATCCATAGTTTGGATCAAGCCAAAAAGACTTAACTCACCTATTATAAATGTTCAAAGAGCTGAAATACACTTTCTAAAATCTTAGTGTCTGAAAACTATGTTTCATCAAAGAGAATATCAATGGAGATATAAATTATATACCAAAGGAACCAAGTAGAAGTTCTGGAGTTTATCACTATAATAATTGACATGAAAAAATTCACTGTCTGGGAAAAATACCATGTTTTAACAGGAGGAATAAATAATGACTTAATTTGAAACTAGGTCAACTGAGATTATCTATTGTAAGGAAGCAAAAGGAGAATTTAAAAAAAATAAACACATCACACAATGACAGAGAGTATTTAAAGTTCAGAGAAGACAATAAATTATTACCTAACTAATGAACTGTCTGTGAAAAAAACTACACTAGGAAATTTATCTAGCTTAAACCACGAAAACTATTAAATGATTTCTGTTAAATTGAAATGAAAGTAAATAAGTCAAATACTTGAAGACATAAAAGCACCAGTAAAAATAACTCCACATAAGTACAAAAGATAGTTTAAATGTATATTTATTGTAATAATTCTTTTATCTAATTTAAAAGACAATTGCATTAATCTTTATTGAAGTGTACACAGTTTGCAAGGATATTGCTTGAATTTCAATGGTACCAGGGAAGAGGAAGTAATGGAAATTAATATGACCCAAATATTTGTACCTTAAGCAGTTAGATGTCTAAAACTGTACTCCTGAGTTTGTGGTACTAGAAAAAAGGAAATTGGGATAATGGCATTTGGGGGATGGTTAGACCTGTAAATGAAGATAACTCATGAGTGGAATTAGTGTTCTTAAGTAGAAGTGGCACCACCCATGTATCATGCCCCCTTCACCATCATAAAGTGACAAATTTTATTTATGAACCTGAGAATAGACCCATACCAGATGCTTTATCTGCTGCTACGTTGGCATGCTGCTATGTGTAGCATGTGGGATGTTCTATATGACAAATATGTTAATAAATAAAGCACTGATTGGCCAGTAGCCAGACAGGAAGTATAGGCGGGACTAACAGAGAGAAGAATTGAGGGAACAGGAAGGTGGAGGGGGAGACACTGCAGCCACCGCCATGACAAGCAGCATGTAAAGATGCCGATAAGCCACGAGCCACGTGGCAAGGTATAGATTTATAAAAATGGGTTAATTTAAGATATAAGAACAGTTAGCAAGAAGCCTGCCACAGCCATACAGTTTATAAGTAATATAAGTGTCTGAGTGATTATTTTATACGTGGGTTGTGGGACTGCAGGGCTTGGTGGGACCTGGAGAGAAGCTTTCCAGCAACAATCTTTAGATAATAGAAAACTTAGTTCAAATTTTGTGTCATTTATAAATGTACCAATTTTGTTTTTTTTTTTATAGAACCTCAAATGAAATAAGACAAAGCTACCTAAGAGGACAGATTTTATATATGATTGAAAATGTGGGCCAGTAAGATTTCTCTGCAAGTGAAAGTACTTGACACAACAGTACTGACAACCTGAGTTTTATTCCTGGAATCTACTTTAAAAAGTCAGATGTGAGAGCTCCTGCATATAATCCAAACAGTCCCATAGCAAGATAGAAAGAAGAAACAGGAGAATTGGCTGAAAGTTCTTGGGTCAGTTATTCTGGAATAAGTAAGATGTAAAAATGAAGTATCCTACTATAAATCTAGATAAAAGGAGATAACTAAATCACAAAACCTTGTGCTCTGGTCCTAGCATGCATCATGGTGCCCATGTACTCCATCCTTTTTTTTGCCTTTCTCTCACACACAATAAATTAAATAAACCTCACAAAGAAAAACAGCGTTGACATTAATATAAAGCAGATTATTCTAACTGAGGTATTGATTATAATAGACAAATAATATACCTCAATATATGTAATATAAGACATAACCAATTAATTAAATATTAAATGAAAATAAGTATTGAATAAAAAAGAAATAAATAATAAAGTAAAAACAGAACACAAAAGATATAGAATTGAAATTGGAGAGGGTGTATAAAAATCTTTATCAGTGACTGTATTAAAATTAAGTGTAGTGGAGGTACCCTAATTAAAAGGTCATTATTATAAAAACAAATAATCTAATTGAATCTAACATTTATATTTTAGATACCATACATAAAAATGCAT
This sequence comes from Peromyscus nudipes, assembly GCA_902168325.1. NCBI lineage: Eukaryota > Metazoa > Chordata > Mammalia > Rodentia > Cricetidae > Peromyscus > Peromyscus nudipes. The sequence continues at coordinate 13,686 of CABHPH010157196.1, read as the reverse complement.
AGGCTGGTAGTAAAAACATTTTTATATCTAAAAAAAGACAAGTCAGGAGAGCTGCTGCAATTCATCAGACAGAATTAATTAAATGATATTTACAAAGATGAATATTTTACAGTGGTAACTTGCAAACATGTGATAATAACTTAGCAAAACAATGAAATAAGGTCTGGACAGGATACAGAGATAATTCAGCAATAGCAGTTGGAGGTGGTAATAACCTGCTTTTAATACTGAGTAGAACAGGAAAAAGATGTGAAGTGTAGAAGTGTGAAAGTATCCATTTAGTCCTGCCTGCTAGAGGTACAAAAGTATAGTGTATCCACATTTGCCTCAGATGTTCTGTTACAGTTTATTCTCAAAAGGGAAACAGAAGAATTAAGACATAGAAAATAAATAGCCCTAAAATTTTTATAGGATTCTCCATCTAAGTATGGCAAAAATATATATTTTTTCAACTGCCAGAGTAGTATAGTTCAAATTAATAAAGACTCAAAAATTAGGGTTTTCATCTTCTAATTTATAGACTCAAGAAGAAAAAAATATATTCAATTTTGGGTCTTCTATTTTATTCCATTTGTCTATAAGTGTATTTTCATGTCAGTACAATATTGTCTTTTTGTTATATCTTTACAAGATATCTTGCAATATGAATTGGAACTCCCTTCAGTATTATTCTTTTTTATCATGATTGCTTTGGACATCTTGGGGCTTTTCTGTCATACAAATTTTAGGATACTTTTCCTGTTTCACAGTAAAGACTGTTTCAAGTACTTTGATATGAGTTGCATTTAATCTGAAAATTGCTTTTGGTTGTTTCTCAGTTATAGTTTCTACAGCTGTAATAAAAGACCATGATGAAATGAACTTCAGGAGGAAAGGGTTGATTTCATATTATACTTCTATATAACAATCTATCACTGAGGGAGGTCAAGGAAGAAACCAGGAGATAGGAACTAAAGCAGAGTGTTGACATTAATTCTTCTTCTGAGGTCTTGTAGAGTTTTGTGTTAAAAATCATCTGGCCATGGGTATTTTTTGTTTAGGGGTCTTTTAATTACTGTTTCAATTTCAGTAGAGTTATAAGTCTATTTAAATTACTTATCTGATCATGATTTAACTTTGGTAGGTGGTAAAATTCAGAAATTTATCAATTTCTTTTTTTAAGTTTTCAGTTTGGAGTGAAGATTTTTAAACTATGTTGTTATGGATTCCTGAATTTCCTTGGTGTGTCTTATCTATCCTTTTTCATCTCTAATTTTATTAATTTGGATCTTCTCTCTGTGTCTTTTACTTGATTTGGATAATTATTTATCAATTTTACTGATTGGTCTCCAAGAGTCACTCTTCATTTCATTGGTGTCAGCAGTGATCAAGTAAAGCACTATTGATAACTGATATGTCAATGTGTCCTTACATTTTTTAGACAACATTTATGAAAAAATTCAGCTATTCAATTTTCTAAGAAAAGAAATGTCATGATAGCGTATTGGTTGCTTTTCAGATTTGAAAAAAAAAGAATTGTCATCACATTGCTCTAAAAGGCAGAAATATCTTAGAAATATAGAATTGGAAAATAATTTCCTCTCTTACTGTTTATCAACAACAAATATATGACATGTACCATATATTGCAATGAAATGCAGTAACATTTCCTGTTCAGAATGGGAAATGGATATTAAGATAAGGATACGAAGTAACATACTTTTAATTTAGCCTTATTCTGTTACCAAATGAGAAATGCCCAATACCAAATTCTGAATCTGTCCACCAAACTTTCCAAAACTTTGCTCATCTCATTGAATAGTAGTACCATGCTATGAAATAAGGCCAAACAGGGGATCCATGTTAATGATATCTTCTTTCCTCCCTCCCATCTGCATGTTCTAGCCAATAATTACCTGCCTACTCTTTGTCTTTGTATATCAACTAACTGTCCTGCAAGCCAACCTAATCCTTTTTCTGATCACTGGGACTTTATGCATGCTAGCTCATTTTCTATCTCATCAGTTGAGTTATAGTCAAATTTCATAAAAATCAATTATCTATTACATTAGCTGAAATACCCTTCCATGTTACATTCATAATATTGAGAAGTACCCTGTACTTCCCTGTACATGTCCCATCTTTGTCACCTCTCTGTTCATGTAACTATTATTTGAGATCATCAATTTATAAGGAGGAAAGCTTCCTTTGATTCTTATTTTTCTGTTTTATTCCTATTTCTTTTGGACCTATGTTGAAACAACAGATAATTGTGGCAGTGCATGGCACAATCAGCACCATTAAGAACAGAGTGTCAAAATTATAGGAAAACAAGGAATCCTGAGCTACACAATCTCTTTCAAGAGTGTTTCACCAGTTATATAAACTGTCTGACTAGACCCTAACTCAAAGTTTCTGCTAATTCCCACCAGTACAAACCTTAGGAACAAGCCTTCAACACACGGAGTTTGTAGAAACATTGAAGATTAAAATGAGTCATTCTCCTCTTGACTCTTAAGATCTCATGTGTATCTCGCAAAGAAAAATCAATTTTGTCCATCTCCATACATCCTTAAAATGTCTTAAATGTTCCAGCATTGTTCAATAATTCAAATCTAAAGTCATTCTCAACACTTAATACAAAACCTACTGTAAACACCTGTAAGAAATCAAAACCCAAAGTTAGATACTTCCAAAATATGATAAATGTTCTTATTCCAAAAGGAAAGGGTTGTGGAATATGGATGAATTTGGTCAAAATAGCAATAAACTCCAGCACAGCAAACAATAAATTTTATAACTGCTTGCCTAGCATTTGGACACTAAACTTGAATAGTTTTGTTTTACTTGATTTACTGGCTTCTCAGAGTACCTCCGCATCCCGGCTCTAAAGCAGGCCTTTCCATATTCCTTGCATCTCTAACACCCTGTGGTCTCTAAATAAGCTTCATTTTCACTCTTAGAGCTCTATACAATGTCCTCTCAGTTTGTTGGCAGGAATTGTGATGACATAACACATTGCCAAGGCTGTCAGATTTCCCTCTAAAACTTCAGCGTATGGCTCTGTGTCCCAATAACCCAAGCATTCAAGATGTCTACAAAACCAGTACTGAATTAAATGTGCACTGTCTCATATGGAAAATTAGAAGCTATTCCTGGGTTGCTTGCTCTGTGGTTGCAATGGCTTCTAAGTGATTTGTTGGATGAATATTCCTAGGGAGGCTCTGGGTAAGGAAGGTGCCTGAAATACTTATCCCAAACCTTACTGTTCTGGAACATCTTTAAAACAAATTTACATTTCTATATCCCTGAGCTTGTATTGACTATGACCTTGGGAATTTATTATATACCTTCCTTGCCTACTGACCTTATATAAAACATTTAGCCTCCTTTCAATGGCACTGATCTCCTCAGTGAAACATTTGTGTCAGTTACAACTTTAGATGACAATCTCTGATTACATTTTCCAGTATGCTAATCTGTGTTCTCAAATCTAAGTATAAATGTGAATAAAAGTAGCCCAAAATTCTTATCTGATTGCCTAAATACCTCTGTGTCTTGAAGTTTCTTTTTTAAAAATTCATCATTTAATAAAATATCAGGACATGGAAAAACTTTCAGTAAAGTTTGTTGCCGTGATATAATACACATGGCCTCTAATCCAGTTCCTTAGACTGTCTTCTGATGAGATTTTAAATTTAAATGCATATTCTATTCTCTATCTCCATTTATGACAATGCACTCATCTTCAGAGATGCTGCCAAGATTGTCTATTCAGTTTTGCATACAACATTCTATTTTTGTCCTATTGTTCCTTGTCACTGAAAAACAATTCCATATTTATTTCTACTTTCTCCTAGGTGTCACCCTAAGCTGCTCCATCTCTGTCAGCTTTCTATTGCCATAACGTATAGCTGAATGTATTAACTTGCTATACAAAAACATCTGTTTTTACTTATAGTTTGAGATTTTGGCTGATGATGATTTTGTCATACTGAATTTGTGCCTGTGGTAGAGGAACACATCCTCCTGGCAAAATTGCTTACTTTATGCCCAGGTTGTAAAGATGAGAGAGAGAGAGAGAGAGAGAGAGAGAGAGAGAGAGAGAGAGAGCGCTCTGTGGATGATTGATTGATAAATAAAGAGCTGATTGGCCAGTAGCAAGGCAGGAAGTAGAGGTAGAACAAAGAGAGAGGAGAATTTGGGGAAGTAGAAGGCTGAGGCAGAGAGATGCTGCCAGCCACTGAGATGAGGAGCAGCATCTAAAGTACCAGTAAGTCACAAGCCATGTGGCAAGATATAGATTTATAGAAATGGGTTAATTTAAGATATAAGAACAGTTAGCAAGAAGCCTGCCATGGCCATACAGTTTATAAGTAATATAAGTCTCTGTATGTTTACTTGGTTGGGTCTGAGTGGCTTGGGACTGGTGGGTGAGAGAGATTTGTCCTGACCTTGGGCCAGGCAGGACCAGGAAAACTTTAGCAACAAGAGAGAGAAAGAAAGAGCAAGCGAGCTAGAGTTCCACTGTCTCCTCTGAAATAAGTCAGTTATGGAAAAAAATGTTGCACAAAAACCAATATCCTATCTGTATAATAAACAATCAACTCTTCCCAGATTAAATTCAGGACTGTAAATGAACACAATAAAGTATGGGATCCTCAATTCATATATTCAATGGCAAAATGTTAAAAGTACTTCCTATAAAATCTGGAAAATATGCCCACTGCTGGCAGTTCTATCCAATGTACTATTAGAAGTTCTTGATTAGACATATGGGCAAAAGAAAATGGCAAACAAACAAGAAGTGAAATACTTATTATGTGTTGTTCAAATAATTTTACACATTGAAAATTGAAAATACTACAACAGAATTGTTAGAAATAATAATATGATAAAGTCTCAGTTTATACAAACAACACATATTCTAATAGGTATGATAATTTGAATGTAATTAGCCCCATAATCTCATAAGGAGTGGGACTACTAGGAGGTGTGGCTTTTTGGAGTTGATATGCCCTTGTTAGAGGAAGTGTGTCAGTCGACTTCCGGTTGCCTGCAAGATGTAGGACTCTCAGCTACTTCCAGTACCACCTTTGCCTACACACCACCATGCTCCTCATCATGATGATAATGGGCTAAACCTCTAAAACAGTAAGTGAGCCACCCCAATTAAATGAGTTGCCATAATCATGATGTCTCCTCACAGCAACAAAAACCCCAATGAAGACAATAGGTATAAACAGAAATAAATTGGAAAAAGTGAAAATTTAAAATTAACAGAACTACAGAAAATATTTTGTATACTCAAAACAGTCATTAGAAAAAAGCATAAACCTGGATGTATCACACTCCCTGTTTTCAAACTGTACTAAATAGGTAGAGTAATTAAAACTTCAGGGTTCGGGATTTAGCTCAGTGGTAGAGTGCTTGCCTAGCAAGCACAAGACCCTAGGTTCAGTCCTCAGCTCCGGGGGAGAAAAAAAAACAAAAAAAACTTCATGCTACTGGCAAAAATAGACACGTAAATAAGTAGAACAGAATAGTGATTTCAAAATTCATCTATGCATGTGGTAAATTGATTTTAATAGATATGCCAATAATATGCAATAGGAAAAGAATAGTCTCTGTAATAAATAGTATTGTAGGAACTGGACTTAGTCCCTATCATAGACTCATATACAACATGAATGAATGTGGATTTAAAAATTAAAAATAGACCAGAGACTATAAAACTACATAAAACATTTTGAAAAAGAATTACACAGCCTTTGTCTAGGAGGTGGTTGACTTTGATACCAAAAGTACAGTCTATGAAAACAAACATGTAAATGTAGTCTTGTATCAAACTAAAGATTGTGCCCAACAAAGGAAACATTAGCAAAGAGAGTGACCAGATCTGTTATATGTGTTACGTGTATATAACACATAATTTGATTTAATAATTTACACTGGTAAATCATAATTTCATTCTGTACCTCAGAAATCAATACTATCATAAATTCTTTTTTAAAAAAGATTGCACAGTCTTTCTCAAATAGGATAGTTTTAATATGTATGATTTTTGGTTCAAAAAAAGCACACTTAAACTTACATTACAAACTGTCATTCCTTCACTTTTAACATCCTGCATTTATGGGCATTCCAGTCAGTTTTAAATACCAGAAATTGTGACTGGAATCTACTTTGCATAAATGTATGGCAAGAAGGTAATTTGGAATAATTTCTTCTCATAAGACTAGCTTTAAACAATGATTGGTGCAAGCTGGTGAATAACATCACCATCTCAATTTAGTTGGGAAGAGTAAATGAAATTCTATACCAGCTGTATTAGGATTCTCCAGAGAAGCAGAATTGATAGGAAGAACATGTGTGTGTGTGTGTGTGTGTGTGTGTGTGTGTGTGTGTGTGTGTGTAAATAACAGTTGACTTACACTGGAGAGGCCGACACCTCAGTAGTTGCTCAGCTTATAATTACTAGTCCCAAACTGATGCCAAAAATCCTGGAAGATTTCTGGATAGCTGATGATACATAGTTAATGATAGAAGCCTAAGAATACTGTTTCTGATACCAGGGAGGGAATCAGCAGCAGCAGCAACAGGGTGAATCAATTTAGGTGTAAGCATGAAAGTCAAAGAAGCAAAAGGCAGACAATCTTTGTATCATGCCCTTTTGTCTGGACTGTTACCAAAATGGGCCATCCACAGTTGGTTCTTCCCATGTCAATTACAGCAATCAGGATAATTTTTTAGTTGAGGCTCCCTACTCAGGTGATTGTAATTTGTGGCATATTGACGTTAAAATCAATCACTACATCTCAGAATTTCCATATACTATTAATTTCCAGGTGCCATGATTTTGGACTAATTGAAAGTATACATTTTAAATTATTTCCCTTGTCTGTCTCATTTTCTACTTATCTTAACTAATTTATCTTAACTAATATCTACTATCTTAACATACTTTCAGGATAGCCTCACCAAGCAAAATAATTTAAATTTGTTTTACAAGATCTTTTGGAAGAACTCTAAGTTACTGTACTTAAAGGCACCCACTCAGTACAACCAGATGAGTTGGATTTGAAATTTTTAAAAATGTCAGAGTAATCAAATGTCAGAGTAATATAACTGAGGAAGGAAGAGGTAATGGCTATTATTATTATGGATTTCTGTTATATTCACTTATTCAACAAAAATTGACTGACTACATATTACATATTTTGTTGTTTGATAGATGCAAAATTGAGTAAAATATTTTAACTATAGAAAACTTAGAATTAGTTGGAAAGATAAATGAGTGAACAACTCAGTATAGTAAATTAATATTTGGCAGCAGTATATCCAAGCAACTAGGTATACTCTGACACATGGGTTTTTGGGGACTGTATAGAAAACTTAGGGTAGTCATCACTTTTGATTAGAGGATTCTTTTGTTGTTATTGTTGTTTTTTAAACTGGGTCAAATTTTGATGTGTAATTCAGTTATAACAAAGCTGTTCTGTCCAATGAGAACATCTTTATGAAAGGCACAGAAGCTATGGTATTATGTATTATATCATATATTTGAGGGAAGGTAGGAGGTTTACCATGATACAGTTAAATATAATAAATAAATACATAAAAACAATATTTTGCCAGATAATATCAGGAAATAATAATTAAATGTTATCGACATTGTGTTAGACTAAATAAATCAAATGGTACAGACTACATTTTCATTTTTAGGCACCACTGTAATCTTTCCCATTTTACATTAGTGATACTACAGCATCAATAGCTATAGTTTGGTTGGGTTTTGCTTGGGGAGTTTGATCCTTTTAGCCAATGACATTTGGGGTGACTAGCCCTATGGATGTGGTTTTCTCTGGATATATGAATGGATAGAACCTGAGGAGAGGGGTCACACACTCCCTCTCTTGCATGGTCAGAGCAGGAACAAGTGGCGTGGTTTAAGGGTAGTCCTCATTGCCCTTGGGCAGAATGGCAGGAGAGTGGCAGCTGGGTCAGCAGCGACATCTACTTTGTTCTGTATCTGTCAGTGTGTTATTCTCATTGCATCCCTTACTAAATTATTGGCCAGACATTTGTGGGTTATCACTTCAGGGTTTTTCTTTAGAAATTTTTTAATTGATTTGAAAATATTCAGAAGTTTATTATTATAATCCTTGCCAATCTCATAAAGTTCTTACAAAATTTACTGAACTCAGAAATCCATGTAAACTATGGATTTGCTAAAATAGAAATTCTTTTAAAGGGCATAATCTATTAATGTTAAAGTATGAGTCATTCTGTAGAAATCACAGGAAATTCTATAAGAAACTGACAAAGGTACAGAATGAAAGTCTCATAAACTATGAGTGGTATAGAAGTCTTTGAATGCATCAGACACTGTGTGAAAGCAGGATTTTGAACATCTTTTTAGTGATCTTGAAGGTGATTGGCAGCCCTAGCTCTCTGTAACATTTAAGATTCCTTTTATCTGACTAGTATCTATTCCATTCTATGTTAAAGGCTGTTAACTGAACGATAGCCAGGCAGTGTTATAAATTAGACTCATATTCTTATGCAAGCCAAATGTGTCAGGTTGGTTAATTTAAGAAAGGGACAGAAGTGAAATTATGCTTTAAAAGGGAGCTTTCATAAAGACCGCAGGAGTCAAAGATTGGGCCTTGAAATAGAAGAATATAAGAAAATACTAGGAGTGATGCAAAGTGATAGCAGAGGCAACATGAAAAGAGGTCTTTGCAATAAGTGTTTCCTCCAAAAACCCTAGATAGGAGCTTCAGAGGGAGAGATAGCTTCAAGTGGGCGAATAGGAAGGATAACCAGGATATACAGCACAGTAGGGCCCTGCATATAAAGGTAGGACCCCTGGTTTGCCTTCACAAATATGGAGGACAAAAGAAGTTTTCTTACTTTCATAAGTTTTCAGGGGGTGCCAGAAATTCCCACATCACACAGTTTAGTCTGTCCAACCCTATGCACCAAGACACAACATGGAGGAAGACAATTTCTAGAGACGAAGAATGCAGAGTGATGTTGCCTGATATCTGAGAGAGAAAGAGAACTAGTCAATGGTTTGTGATCTGTATTCTAGCAGTTACTGGTACATAGTTTTTAAAAGTATAGCAACATTGCAAAGAAAACAAAAAAATTAACTTATTTGCTTTACAGTCTTTGTTTGTAGGATTCTTCGATATTAGTTACTTCATTTGTGATAGGCAGTGTTGAAATATTGTGAAGCCGTCTGCTTCTCTTGTTCTCTCTGGAGCAGCAGCAAAGTGCAATTTATTAAGTCCTTAGGTTATCTGATTGTAAGATCTGTTTTTCATAGTAAAATTGTACTTTTTTTATGAAGCCATAATTTCCAAATTCAAAACCAGTATATATTATCCTTAACACTTCTCTTTTTTTCTTTTTAAGCTAGTTATCAAGTAGAAATTGGTGAGTAGTTTTTTCCATTAAAATTAAAATGAAATCTAAATAATAAAAATGATTCAGATAAGAATAAGAAGTTTCTAATGAATACCTTCTGTTGATGTGAAGATAAGAGTGCAGTGGTCTTAACTAAACCAACATAATTATTAAGTTAATTAGCTCTTTGGAAGAATGGGACTGTTCAATATTGTGTTTTTCATTATACAAGGTCATTTACACATTCTTTTCTGAGGCTTACTATGGTGATATTTTATTTATACTAAAATGTGATTTGTATGTTAATAAATAAAGTTGCCCAGGGGTCAGAGCTATTAGCAAACCATAGCAAAAGCTGGGTGGTGGTAGTGCATGCCTTTAATCCCAGCACTTGGGTAGGCAGAGCTAGGTAGATCTCTGTGTGTTCACGGATACAGCCAGCAGTGGAGACACACGTCTTTAATCTCAATACCAACCCTAGAAGACCTGGAGGTCTGTACAGACAGGCAGTGACTAGGAGGTCATGTGGTTGGGTTTACAACCAATGAGAAGGCAGAACAGAAACTCTATAAAAAAGACAGACACACAGGAAGTAGGTCTCTTTCAGAGAGGCAGGACAACAGCGACAGTGAAGGGTAAGGTTTTTAGCTCTTAGCTATTGCTCTGACCTCTTGGCTTTCATCTCTGTATTGGCTCCGTGTTTCTTATTTAATAAGACGGTTACATCTACAGCTTACTATAAAGAAGTTCGTTTATAAATTTCATAAATAAAATGGGTTATATAATGATAGTTTATAGTGGTATGTACATAATACTTCATATTTGGGAAAGAATGAAAAAAGTAACTGAAGAAAGTTCTTGTAGAATGAGTTAGGATCCCAAACTAATTCAGACCTGTAGGGCAAGGGGTATTCAATCCAACTACAAATTTGAGTAATAGAGATTTTTGGAATATAAGCAATGGAATTTCATGAAACTAAAATGCTTCAATATATTGAACAAAATAATTTATTGAGTGAAGAGGCAGCCCACAGAATGGTTGAAAGTCTTTACCAGCTATCCATCTGACAGAGGATTACTGTCTATAAGATACACTCCACTGTGCTAGATATCTCAGCTCGTCATCAGTCTATGTTAAAATCCCAAAGAAGTACATTCTAATACCAATGGAGGAAGGCCTTAGCAATAGGCTAGACAAAAGTGCTGGTGAGAGTGAAGGCAAGTAGGCAAAAAACAAAAAATATTTTTTACAGATTAAGATTCCATCTGACGCAATCAGAATGGCTTTCATCACTAATAAAAATTAAAACAAATGCTAGTGTCAAAAGCCTTATACATTATAGCTTTCTAAAACCAAGCAAACAAACACTAAATAAAACCTGACTCTCCCTGGTGGTATAGCCATTAAGATTCGGTGCTGTCCTGGCACTTGGCCCAGGTTCAAGTCCATGTCAGGGAAGGCTCTCTTCTGGGCTGGAGAAAAGGCTCAGTTGTTACGAATATGCACTTCTCTTGCAGAGGACCAAAGTTTGGTTCCCATCACCTAGGTCCAAAATTACACAACTGCCTCTCACGATAGTTGCAAAAGATCTAACATCCTCCTTTGGCCTCTGCAGGTATTGAACTAATGAACACATAGACACATGTTTGTACAAATAACCAAAAGGAAAAAAAAAAGTAAATAAGAACTACCGTAAGACATTGCTATACAACTTCTGGGTATATACCAATAGGATTTTGAAACATATTACAGAGATACCAGTACATCATATTCATTGCTGTCCTAAGCACCATAGTTGTGATGTGAAAGCATCCTAAATCTCTATCAACTGGTGAATGGATAGTGAAAATATGTTATCCCAGTCAGTACCACTTTTGGTACCCCATTATATACATTCACGTACTAGAGCTTTATTCAGCTGTGAAGAAAAATAAAATAAAATAAAATAAAATCAACAGAAGGTGCTGTAAGGTCCAAAGGTTGATCTATGATAGCTATATTTTCAGTTTTTAATATGTCAGTTTATTAATTACACAGCAAACTTAAGTTAAAAAAAGCAAATAATAGCAAAACACCGTCAAATTGGTTACCCAAAACATCCAGCAGCTAGCAAATGGTGAAGCCCCTTTAAAATAGTCAGCTGGACTTCCTAATAGAGTCTTAGGCAGAGCAATTAATAGCATAAACATTTTTTGGGGCTTATGGTTCCAGGGGGATGAATCCATCATGGTAGGGAGAAATGGCAAAGAGGTAGGCATGGTAGGTGGAGCAAGAAGTGGAAGATCACTTCCTGAAATGCAAGGAGGAAGAAGAAAGAGCAAACTGGAAGTAGGGCAATGCTGTTGACTCTCAAAGACAACATTCAAATGGATTTTCATTGAGTTAGAGCTTAGGGGTTGGCTTGTGTTTTGAAAATACGTCCCATGTAACCCTGTATACAGACTTACTAAGATACTATAATTTAAACATACTGCAATATGAAATACCCCTGATTGTTCCAGATGTGAAAAATATCTCATTTATTTATTTTCAACTTTATTTTAAATTTTACTATTTAAAAAAAGCTGCAAAAAAACCCCACAAACATTTCACATACTCTCAAGAATTCTATATGAATTTTTGGTTATTTTTCTATTTCAGAGAATGTAATTTTAGTACATGTAACATTGAAATTCTAAATTTTTGATAATACTGACATCAAAATAAGGATCTATTTTCTTATTTGTAAACATTAGAGAGACATATTTCTATTAGCTTTATTTCAGCAACATGTTATTTTTGTTTAAAATTCTAGGAAAGTACCATTTATGCATAGTTATGTGAAACACATTCAAATCAAACATTTTTAACACCAATAATTTTTCAGTTTAAACACTAGCTATGTGTACTATAATATAATCCATATATAAATTGGTTTTCAAGATGTGTTTCTTTCCTTTATTATTTCAAACAATGTGGCTCACATAATTCAAGGGAATAGTTTGCTTATAATTACTGTTTATTTAAAGACATCTCATGAAGAGTCATATAGAAATTATACATGTAAGAAATGTTAGTGGATGGGTAGGGGTGGGTAGGGAGGTGGGTATTATATGGGAGGAGTTAGAAGAGGAGAAATCATATGATTAAAATATATTTTATGAAACAAATAATAAATTTAACAAAAAGAAAATAATATTTGAAAGAGGCTATTATCAGTGTTCTTAAAAATGAGACTATGAATTTGAAGGAGCATGGGGAAGGGTAATATGGGAGGATTTGGAGGGAGGAAAAGGCAAAGAGAAATGGTGTAATTACATTATAATCTTAAAAATAAATAATTAAAAAGTTAAAAGAAAAATATTCATGATATTAACAAATTAAGTACAAATCAACAAAGGATCCAAATAAAAAATTCCAGGTAAATAGTGAAATTATACAAAATTAACTATCATGTAAGTTGAGAACTGACTCCACAAAATTTTATTATTCAAGCAATAACTCATGTCATGCCATATGATCTTTGCAACATTGGTTTCATTTATTGGTAATTGCATTGAACTATGGATTCAATACCAAGTCTTCCTAAAAAGAGGTGTTATTCAGTGAAACAACTACAATTTACTTTCACATTTACACCCCAGTCTCAAAGGTAAAACTATGGGTTAGGGTCGGTTAAATATCTGCCTCTGATAGCTAAGCTTTTCAACCTTTGAAAGCCTATATTTGGTGTAATTTGAGAAAAAATTCTCTAGTGTTTAAGGAACACAATTTGTTCAATAAAAAGTTGTTCTAATTTCACAGAAATAAACATTTCATAAAGAAACTCATTTTCAATGATTGGAATCAAATGATCTTTTTGCAGATTAGGAATTTTATTCACTCATTGAACTGACAACAAATCAAATATGGTTGTCATACAACAATCCAAATACAAAAAAAATAAAGAAGGGGAAAAAGGACATGCTATTTTCTTTTATGAAAGTTTTAGTTTTATAAGTCAGAGATATTGAATTTATTGCAGAAATGACAATTTTAAGAAATACTTTTTGAAAGGCACAGAATAGTAAAGGCTGCACAAAAGAGACTTCATATAGGTCACAGAACATTGTCAGACAATGCTTCTTTGCAAAAATTAATATCTAAATTAGCATGGGAAAAATTATTAATAGGAGTAGTTAGCTAGTTTAAAAACGATGATTAGTAGAGTGTTTCAGAAAAGAGACTATGTTAGCACACATTCAAATGAAATAAAGTATAGTCAAATTTAGTCGAGGATTCTCCTCATATTAATGTTAGGCAAAGAATATTAC
>CABHPH010157195.1:42121-56673 GCA_902168325.1 Peromyscus nudipes | reverse complement strand
CTGGATCTCTGTGAGTTCAAAGCCACACTGGAAACAGCCAGGCATGGTGACACATCCCTTTAATCTCAGGAAGTGATGGCAGGAAGCAGAAAGATATGCAAGGCACAAGGACCAAGGGCTTTTAGGTTTGTTAAGCTTTAGGCTTTTAGAAGCAGTTCAGCTGAGATCCATTCGGATGAGGACACAGAGGCTTCCAGTTTGAGGGAAGAAGATCAGCTGAGGAATTGGCAAGGTGAGGTTGGATGTGGCTTGTTCTGTTTCTCTGATCTTTCAGCATCCACCCAAATACCTGGCTCCAGTTTCGTTTTTATTAATAAGACCTTTTAGAAATTTGTCTACAGGCAGAGTACTTGGCAAACATGTGTGAGTTCCTGGGTTAGGAACAAAAGGAAAAAGGTAAGGAAAGAGAAAAGAAGGGGAGGGAAGGAGAGGGGAGGAAAGGGAAGGGGAGGAGGAGAAGGGAATAGAGGGGAGGGGAGGAGAGGAGACAAGAGGGGAGGGAGAGGAGGAGAGAGAGGAGAAAAGAAGGGAGGAGAAGAGAAGGGAGTGGAGGAGAGGAGGGGGGAGGAGAGGAGAGGAGAGGAGAGGAGAGGAGAGGAGAGGAGAGGAGAATCTACTTTTGTACTGGTGTGTGTAAAATGGATTCATAGCCTCTTGTATACACCATTACTCTCCCATTCTTGAAAGATCTACATAGCAAACATGCCACAGCACATCATAGCTGATGTTCAGGAGTCTTTCTAGGCCACTAAAAATGTACCCACACTACTTTAATGAACAACTGGAAGACGTTATTGTATTTTAAATTTGAAATTGGAAGGCATTAAGATAGTACTGCTCATTCCTAATAGCATCATACAAAATAACCTCAAACATAGTCTTGATTTAATTTAAAATTTATTTGAACTATAAAGAGTTTATCAGCTTATGCATTTAAATATAAGCCATGAGTTTTTTCTTCACATTTTATGTGGAAAAAAAAGTGCAGTGCTTTCTGCTAGTCTTAGTGATTATAACTTGGCTGTCATTTGTCACGTAACTTACTATTTATAGATGATGAGAGTTTGCTATCATTTGTTGAGTATAAAGTTAAATATTGAAAATTGTACATAATGAAGCTTAATCTGGATGATATGGATTTGTATGATCTAGTAATATGTTTAATAGATATTTTCCAATGTTCGTTGTGAACATTGCTCAACTGATAGTTAAAAATAAAAAATAGTACTTTTACAGTATGCAGGTATATAAATAGTATAAAATATAGCAGAAAATCTACAATAGATTTTCTAAAATTGTAAAAGTACCAGTCTTACAGTTAGGACAGTGGGCAAAATGGTCTCTTCTTTTGAATTCTTAGTGACAACATAAAGTAGTTTCCACCCAAGGAAAAGTATAAAGGTTTTAAAATTTGTGCACATGTGTTTGTGTGTGTGTGAGTGTGTGTGTGTGTGTGTGTGTGTGTGTGTGTGTGTAGCCTAGAGAACAGTCTTAGGTGTCATTTCTCTGCAATGGTTATCTACCTCATTTATTCATGCTTTCACTTGGAAGCATTTTACTGACTGATATATCCCCTCTTCCAGACTAATAAATAATATTTTACAACAATTTATACTCTTTCATTCTGCACTTTGGTGATGCCTTACAATGTCAGCATGAAACGGAGATTTTGAAATTAGAAACTGGTAAATATTTATCGTGCATGAAAAAAATCCTTAAAAATAGGCTGTTCTGTGAATCTTCATAAGATGACCATTTAGTGTGCTATAAATAATTAGTGATTTCTAGGTTGAGTCATGTCAAAAGCCGCAGAAGATTCAATTAATTATACCAAAAATAAATCGATGTGCTAACAGATTTACTATGTTATGTTCATATGATAGAAAACTAAGAGTTGATCACTTCATTAAAAATATAGGGAGGGTTTGGAGGGATGAAAAGGAAGAGAGAAATGTAATTAAATTACATTCTCAAAAGTAAAAAATGGTTAAAATAAGTAAATAAATTACTTCTTTTACATGAAAAGAATGACAAGTCTGCCTGAATAAATAAATAGCATTTTTAAACATTTTACTTTTGAGATATCTTTAGTATTAGATTTTGATTTTTAAAAAGCCCATTTTTGTTGTTATTGTATGTTGTGTTTCTTTTTGATGCACAGTCTTACTATGTTACCCAGACCAGCCTTTAAAACACATAATCCTCCTGCTTGAGCCTTCCTAGTTCTGGGATTATAGGCCTGTAGGATGTCCTCCACAAATTATTTCTTTTTTTTTTAAGATTTATTTATTTATTCATTCATTCATTCATTCATTCATTCATTTATTTATTATGTATACAGCATGTATGACTGCAGGCCAGAAGAGGGCACCAGATCTCATTATAGGTGGTTGTGAGCCACCATGTGGGTGCTGGGAATTGAACTCAGGACCTCTGGAAGAGCAACCAGTGCTCTTAACCTCTGAGACATCTCTCCAGCCCCCAAATTATTTCTTGAAAGCATTTTCTAAGCTCTTGTACTTGTATCTCTAAATTGAGTGTTTTGTTTTCTGTTTTTTGTTTTGATTTTGGCTTTTCTCCTGTCTGGTCAAACTCAGTTTCTGAATGCAGTGTGCTCCAATAGTAGGGGTGAGCAAGAAAGACCTGCTCTGCCTGACCAATGTGAGCTTACTTAAGGGGACAGCAGCTGCTAACTCTCAAATAAGGTGAAAATGATGATTCAGAGCTGGTCCTGGAGATGTAGGAAGTCACCTCCTGATAAGAACGTCTCTGGTCTTTTGAAGCAAAAAGAACCAGGAGAGAATTTTATATATCAAAAGGCCAGAGAACACTCAGGAGGCCTTATTCTTACCTCTGCCACTTTTGACTCAACACATCATCCTTACCAGTGAAGAACTGTGTCACCATAATTGAAACTGTACTGCTAAGAAGGAAGATTAAACAAATATAGAGAATGCAGTTCATCAATACATGCATTATGTCTTGTAACAATAGAAATAATATTGTAGCAGGAATCTTAAAAGTTCTTATTAATAAAATCAAACCCAACCAGGTATTGGGGTGAACTGGAAGATCAGAGAACCAGAACAAGCCACAGCTAACCTCACCTGGCCAACTTCTCAGCTGGTCTTGTTTCCTCAGACTGGAAGCCTCTGTGTCCTCATCCCAATGGCTCTCAGCTGAACTGTGCTCAAAAGGCTGAATGCTTAACCAGCCAAAATGCTTAACCAGACAAATGCTTCTAGTTTCTGGTCCTCACGCCTTATATACCTTTCTGCTTTCTACCACCACTCCCTGGGATTAAAGGCTGGCTTTCTGGGATTAAAGGCATGTGTCACCATGCTTGGCTGTTTCCAATGTGGCCTTGAACTCACAGAGATCCAGAGGGATTTCTATCTCTGGAATGCTAGGATTAAAGGCGTGAGTGCCACCATTTTCTAGCGTCTGTATCTAGTGGCTGTCTGTTCTCTGACCCCAGATAAATTTATTAGGGTACACAATATTTTGGGGAACACAACACCACCACATAATATTTTGAATAATATTAGTGCCTGTACTATAAAATGAAAATATCGAAATCATGGACACTAGTACACTTTATCCAGGGCCTTAACGGAGATTAAAGAGTGAAGCCGAGATTTCAGCTCAAATCCTGAGACTCCAAATTTACACTTCATTCTATGCTAGCATAATGTCTCTCTAATTAATCCATTTACACTGAGAAGGGGAAAAGGCCGATAAAGATTTAAGTAGTGATTACTAAGATTGCCTTGGGAATGTCAAAAAATTAATAATGATCCCTCAGCTTGAGCTTTAGCTACTACATTTTCAAGGTCTAGGGTTTTGTAAGGTGTCTGTATCACTCCCATTTTTTTTCTAGGTTATCTCTAAGCCGTCCTGCTGCTCCAGCCAGATTTGGGGACTTTTCAGAGTACTGAGCCAGTGTTAAAGATTTTGCAAGAATATTTGCATTTTTAAAGAGGAAAATATATCTTTAAAATGAAGTGTTTCTGCTCAGAGTTTTTGTTCTTTGTGGTTTGAGAGGCATTATGACGAAGCGACACTTCCTGGCATCTATGAAACAAAGCTGGACCCATGTTTCATTCTCCACTCAGTGATCCCTAAACTTAGTGTGTTTCTTAAGGTTGAGCCAAGGATAAAATGTGCTGCTGTGATGTAGCAGGCCTGTTAGGTGTGCCACAAAGTAACTAGCATTCCTTTTAAAGGTGTTTACTTTTTGACCTCAAATTTTGGGGGGGTTATTTGTTTTTATTTATTTGTTTTTGTTTCTGTTTTTTTGTTTTGTTGTTGTTGTGTTTCTTTTTTCTTTTTCTTTCTATCTTTTTTTTGAACAAGTTCTTACTTTGTAGCTATGCCTGTCTAGAAACTTCCAGTGTAGGCCAGGATGACCATGTACTCACAGAGATCCTCCCTCACCTTGAGATGAAAGGTGTGTGCCATCATGCCCAGATTGATTTGCAAACTTCTGAGCCAGATCAGTATCCTGTTTGATAGTATTAATGTTACAGCCCATTATTCTTACACTTTGAGAGTCTCCCTTTATTTCTAAAGCATTAGAGACACGTGTGGTTTTGACTTTGTTTCTAAGGAAATGGAGGTAGTGTGCAAAGACACTTTGAGTATGTCAAGTAAACCTCAATATTCACATTGTATGGAGTAGCAGAAGTGAACCTGATCTCCAAGATAAGATTCATGCAAGCGATTGAACAACTGCTTATCGCTTATCCCTGGTTCTGTGTAAGGATATGTAGGTATTTATCTGAGTGTGTCTTCAGATGAGTGTAAAACTGTGTGCATGTATGTGTGCAGAATTAGAAATGACTGCATAATTGCTACATCCTTTTACATGAGATATGAAATGTAATTCTCTGTTCAATGAGAATGGATTCATAATTACTTTGTGCTGTTTAACTCCTTATCCTCTATAATAAATACAAACTCAGATGGGAGCACAAATTTGATTCATTGCTGAATCTCTTTTACTACATTCTCTCCAGTTCCTCAGAGTTCTCCTCCCTTGGATAGTAGTTTCTAAAATAACTGATGTATTTGCAAAGAATCAAAGATCTGAAAATTATCTTGTATACCATGATATTTAGGGTCCTTCAACCTTTGAGGCAAAGCAAGAAGAAAGTTGACTTCTCCAAGTCTAGCTTGAGGTCCCTGTTGATTTGTTTTCTTTATGTGAGTACTCCAGCTTTCCTTAAAGTCCAGTTTGCTTTCAATCAGAGGACATGCAACCCAAACAAGCTCTCTTTCTGCAAGCTCCTTCCCCATACATTCTCTGGATTTCCTGTTAACTTTATCCTACATTTAGTTCTGTGGAACAAGCTTATCCCCTGAGGGGTTGGTAACTTTAGAGAATGACTGCCCATTTCAAAGTGGCACCCTCACTATTCCTAAAGTAGGTACTTATTGGCAGAAAATCAAAATTGGAACACAAAAAGGATTGTCCTCTTAGTCCTTGGGGTTTGTTTATGGTGAATTTGATCTGACTTTGAGAACCTGAATTACAAAAGGACAACCTCTTCTTTATTTAAATATGTGCGTGAGTGTGTAGTGTTATACACAATAATAAAGTTATATGCACTTGTACATCAGAGATTTGTTTTAGAAAACTATTAACTAAAGCTATGGAAAGGATACACATCTGTCATTGAAGGCAAAGCTGCTTCATGTCCCTTTCTTTACCTCATTTTCTAAGCAGTATGTACAGATGTCTTCAGCCATTTAGGAGCCAAAATTCAGGCGTGTCATTTTTATTTTCTGAATGCAATCTTTAATGAAAATGGACATGCAATCTATTAAATAACATTGGGATATTTTACATCACTATCATTTATGCATCTACCTTAGGTACCTTAGCTTCCCTTTCATATGTCTTTGCTCTAGTACCCATTTCCTTCAACAGGCAACAAAATCACTCATGGCAATCATGAGCTACAGAATTTAGGGGTGAGAAATCTTCCATAAAGACATATCCAAAAATGATTTTTTCTCATATCAAGAGCCCTTTAAAATTCTTTTTTAAAATAACACTTTGAAAAAATAACATCTGCTTAAATCCTTTTATCATGATTTAAACACATTTTCAGTTATCACATTTTTTCTCCTCTTTTTTTTCCCTTTTTTTTTCAAAGTTCTTTTTATACTTGTTACCATGGACACAATGTTGCTTGCCTCAGAGTGTAATTAAAATGGTTACTTGTTCAGCCATGGAATTAGAGAATTATCATGTGTTCAGGGAGTGGCTTCAAAATCTAAGCAAACTACTTTTCAGGCCTCTTGAGAGCAATGTTTCTGCTCCATCACAGTCTTCTTATTTTCCAGAATCATTTAATCAATAACTTACTAAAACAAAGACTCAACAAATACTGTTTAGAAGCTATGTACCAGAACTAAATCTTGTGTTTTTCTGTTTTCTGGATAGGTTTCTATGAGTATAAAAAAAAAAGGAAAGATGTGTGTGTAAATATATATATATATATACATATATATATATAAATATATATACACATACATATATCTAAAGAAAAGGATACTACATTTTCTGGCTAAATGAATTGAATACCCACAATTAGGTTCATAGTGCAATTTAAACAAAAACTACTTGCAAATTTCCTAGCTTTCATTTCGTTCTCTAAATTATAACTCACCTCTCTCTCATTTTACTGTTTGCGTAGTTGATTCTTTTTGTCTGAGTATTTTGGTTTTCGTGTTAGGAAAATTTCCATATACATTTAGTTGTGATAATATATCAGTCTAATATATCCCACACAAACATTTATATAAAAAACTGAAAAAGTCAGAAAGAGACTCTATAATTCTGCTATGACAAAAGTTCATCACTGAAAATATCCACTACCACACTGCTCAGAATAGACGATGTTAATGCGCAAAAGTTTCCATGGTTTTCCAGCATGTGTATTCATATAGTACATAAAATGTTCAGGAGAGGAGAGATTTTCTATTTTATTCAATTTTCACAGCCTACTTACTTTTGCAACTTTATTTTTATCACGTCCCAACACTGTAAAGTCCTTTAATTATCCAGTATCTTTTTAGAAGTGGATGAAAGGTGTTCAGATGATGTAACATGGGTTCCTACCTCTCAAGATTCCATCATATGTTTGGTGGGGTCCTTTTCTGGTATGATTTTTTGATAATACTATGTTTTGTTATTAAATAAAGCACACAGAAACACTAAACTCTGCTGAGCCATAAGGCAGGAACAAGTAGAAGAAACATTACAAGTGGGAATTTCCCCAGATAATGTGTCAGGAAGTCAGAAGTCAAGGCTTGTGTCAGGGGCTGATAAAAGAGTACAACATGTTGTTACAACATCTCTAATACAAATACCATGGATTCATGGCCCCATTTTTTTCCATATCCAATAATGTATGATAAGTCAGATTTCTAGGAACACCTATGTCTATGCATCTCAAATTGTCAGTGTTTCAGCCTGGCAATTAAGCACTGAACCTCAAATGCAGCCCAAAGCTTCTACAGGTTTAGGGAACTCATTGTGTGCAATATCATTAAAAAGTTCCAAAGAAGGGGCTTTCTTTTCTTGCAGACAAAGCAAACAACTAATCATGTTTTGGGGGGTGTTTGTTTGTTTGTTTGTTTGTTTATGAAACATACCATTTCATAAAACTTGTTTGATTGTGGCACTTGGTTAGGGATTCTAATGTGAAATCCCTAACGTTAAATTCTTGGTCACTAAGTTATCTTAAATGAAAATCGCAGAGGCTTCAGAGAGCTAAAATTCTGCCTTTAGGAAAGCATTTTCATAGTCTATCATAGCCATGGATATTCCATAAATCTTTAGGTGGTAAATTCTATTTGTTAGCATTGACGTCTTTGATTCAAACTTGGTGGCTTTCTATTAAAATACATAGCCTATGTTTTTAGCCAGATTTGTAGTGCCCAGTGCCACAGCAAACAGGAAACTAACAAATTTATGTTTTGTCCTTAAGCACACAAAACCATAGGTTTATACTCCTCTTATAGAAAGGAGAGAGACAGAGATAGAGAGATAGACTGAGAGACAGGGAGAGAGACAGAGAATTATTTCTGTATAATCTCTAAGAATATTTTCTTATGTCCTTTCTGCTGTCTCATCAAACAGTGTCTGACTGGAAAACCCCAGTCTTGCCCACAACATTTGGAACCCACAGAGGCAGGAGAGACGGTCTTTGTTTTGAAAGGATGCCAGTGGCTCTCCTTGACTGAAAAATACAACGACAAATATTTTCAGAAAAGAAGTGGATCTTAACAGTCCTATTTTGAACAAAATATTAAAATATGAAAAGAATTGAATGCACTTACATCTAAATCTACTTACCTATAGCTAGTGAAGACTTAAAAAAAGGGTAAACATTAAAAGCATATAACACTTTTTTATTACTTTAATGTGGTTTAGATTCATGTAGAAAGTCATATAATACAATTAAAGTTTATTTTAATATACTTCCAATATAAGGGGTCATATTAAATATAAAGTATGCTATAAGTTACCTATGAATAACTATGATATGAATACTTTTCATTTATTGAGAATTAATAAGTCCTTCTTTACCCCAGACTCTGCTCAGACACAGTAAGAATAAAAAGAGAGAAGGATAATTCACTCTGGCAATTTGTGTTCTCCTGAGACACAGATGATGAATTTGAAAAAAAAAAAGATATTCCAGAGAACACTAAAGTTTTAGAAAAGTAAAAAAACGTGGTGATCAAGACTGTTTCCTAAATTAGTTGAAGAGGGTGTGTTTAAGCTGGTAAATGAATGACAAGGGAAGCTCATTACCTATATGAATGAGAAACAGTTCTCACAAAAGACTTTCAAAACCATGGCC
The DNA here is from genome assembly GCA_902168325.1 of Peromyscus nudipes. Lineage (NCBI taxonomy): Eukaryota > Metazoa > Chordata > Mammalia > Rodentia > Cricetidae > Peromyscus > Peromyscus nudipes. The sequence continues at coordinate 47,794 of CABHPH010157195.1, read as the reverse complement.
AGGAATTTGTGTTTCTCTACACAAGATTGTAAGCTGCTGGCACACATGATACATTTTCACTAGCTGACTCATATTGTCCATCAGATTTCTACCTCAAATATCAACTCTTCTATGAAGCCTCTCTTGATCAACCAGATTTCCTATTCAAGTTATTCATAGTGCAATGATATTCATTTTGATGATATCTGGCACTCATCATATTTACTTGTAGTTGCCCATTTGTTGATTTTGCGTTTCACACAGCTAGAAATTGTGTTTGTTTCTGTTTGTCACATATACTCCTTCACTCAACCCAATATTTCAAGGAGACTTGACTGTGCACATGTATAAAATGTACTCTATATTAATCAACAAATGTGTGTTTAAAGAGTAGAAGAAGTAATTTACTCTGGAAATTAAAACTATTGAACATTTTATAGAGACTGGAGAAGAAAGGGTTTTAGCTAAGTTTATTCCTTCTGAAATTCACTTGTGTGTGCTGGAGGGGTGGCTCAGCATCTACTAGTGCTTGTTGTTCTTCCAGAGAGGTGAAATTCAGCTCCCATCACCAAAGTCAGGAGCCCACATCACTGCCAGTAACTTCAATTCCAAGAGATCTGGTATCCCCTTCTGGCCTCTGAAAGTTCCTTGTGCATGTGTACATATACACACAGAGACTCACACACATACAGTTAAATAACAATTAAATTTAAAATATCCACTTTTTTGGACAAATTGTCTCCAAAATGAAAAACAAAACAAAAACAAAATCATAAACAACAACAGTAACAAAAATTGAAACAACAAACAAAAAACACTCATAGTCTGGAAGCAAGAACATTGTTATAAGCACTGGTACTATGCTTTCTTCTATTGTTTGATTGGTAAGCAAATTCATGGGATAATAATTTTCAGAAAGCATAGATAGCAGCATATGTAGTATTTCTCATATATGCCTGAAATGGTTGGTTTCACTCTTTGGAGAGATTATTGATCTTTCTCTGGTACTTTCAAATACATCTGAAGAAGATTGGATATATGGATAGTTTCTTCATAGTTGGTAACTATTTTTGAAGAGTAAATCCCAAAATGCTGTTCATAGTTCTATTGTGTAACTGTAGCCAGAAAAAGATCTTTAGCCAACTATCTCTGTAATCACAAAGGACATTATAAAGTAGAATGCAGAGTTGAAAAATGAAGTGGATAATAAAGGGTAGTTTGTGTTGAGACACCTATTCTATATTAAGCAAATAGTTATAGGCATGATATTTAGGGTTACATTGGAAGAGGCATTGAGTGTCAAAAAGGGAAAAATGGAAGATGTAATATTATTGATGATTTTTAATTTTCTTTTTTTTTGAAGCTGTACCCAAATTTTTAATTTTCAAAGTACAACTTTAACTCTTTTTGACAGAGACTAAAAGTACCAGATGAGTGTTCAGGGACCCAGACAAAATATTGGTGGTATTTTGGGGTAGTCAGTCATCGTCATAAAAGTGAAAGGTGATACGTAACTACAATATTTAAATGGTGGGGAATGCTAGTAATCAACATATCAACAATGACCTCTGAACTGATTTGCATAGTGGGACCATTCACTGTGCATAGCATTGGGAAAAGAACAAAATGGATAAGGATAGTCTTCGTCTGTTTTTGACATGAGGAGGTGGACTTGCCTTGAGAACACAACCCCAAAATTCAGACAGTTATATAGAATTTGGAAAAGAGTTTTTGATACACACATTTGAAAGACATTGTCTATGGGTAATGATAGAAAACACCTTATTTTGAATACAAATCCCTAGGGGGAAAAGTTGAGCCTTGAGAGACTTCAAAGTGTCACATAAGCATTCAAGAAGACCAGAAAGAAGGAAGATGAGGAACTGGTATCCTGCAGCAAAGGAAAGAAAATAAGTTAATTCTAACATAGTTTGGAAATAATGTTCATATATTTAAAATACACAGAGTAGTGAGCACTATGTGACAATATGACATTGAGTGCTAGAGAAATGATCTTCATTTCTTTTATTAAATGTAAGTCTGTGATAATGTAGCCTTAATAACAATAGCAGCATTTCACCTATGACAATCAGGTTTTAACATAGGAAAGTTGATGTGAACTTAATCAAATCAAACAATTCATTATCTTTGGTCAGTACAGTCAGATATATGTTATTTGAAATGATTTCTCAGTGTTTGTAAGACTGCATTGTTTGGTTAGTGGGAAGAAGACTGTAGCTTAAGAAAACATTACACTATGTTGACCTTTTCTGTATTCTATTTTTGATTGGTTGAATTGGAATATCTTATCATGTCCATCCAAGTAAGGGCAAGACTGTAAACACTGCAAAGTTGACTAGCCACCCAATCAAATTATAGAGTGCTGTAAAGGTCAAAGCAATACAAAATGCTAGTACAATTTACATAACATATGTGCAGCATTACAAGTTCAATATTTTTCCTCAGACAAGGATAGAACAAGATCATAAAAAGTCAAAACATGATTGCATTCTCCTGACAGTAATACTACATGTGAAAAAAAAAACTCTTTGAAGGAAATGTTACTGAGTTTTCAGAGTACCTAATAAAGTTTTAAGAAGAAAGCATATTAATTTCTTTTTAATCATTAGTTGGTAGATTAGAAACAAAAGGTGGTATGTAAAGAGTTGACAAAAAATTTTCAAGACCAATACAAATGGCCTACACATTAAGAGACCTAGAGTCTGCTTGTTGCTTTTCTATTAATTGTAAGGTAGGGAAAGGTTATTTGATGTCTCCACAGTCATTTTCCTATTCTTTCAATGGAAATATATGTCCTCAATATTAAATATCAGCAATAATAGGTAAACATTAAAATAATAGGTGAAGATTAAGGAAACAGAAGTGAATAAAATATTCTACAATTAAAGTAAAGATGATATTGTGAGGAAAATTATAATTAAAAGTTATTTTGATTACTTTATATAATGATGTAGGAACAAAAGACATACCCAGCCTAAAGTCCATCATATTTATGCCCCTGATAATGTGAGAGATCTGTATTTGTAAAAATACAGTCTTCATAAGATCTGTACAATTTCCATAATGATTTGTTTTTAATATACATTTTTGTGATTTTATTTCTTAAAGTATAAATCATAACTCTAATCACCATAAACTGTGCTTTTTCCAATAGAAGTGAAATTATGATCATCTCTAAAATTTTCTGATTTTTCCTCTCAATAGTTATAATGTTATAAGTTTGGTTCTTTGTTGAAGAAACTGAACAGCAAAAATAGTTATAATCAGAATCTCCTTTTTTTTTATTTTACAATATGATTCAACTTTACATATCAGTCATAGATCACCCCGTTACCCCTCCTGCCACCCCGCCCCCCTCTCCCTGGCCCACCCCCCATTTCCATCTCCTCCAGGGCAAAGACTCCCCCGAGGATTGAGATCAACCTCCTTTTTAAATAAGAAATTCACATCCCTGCATGTAAGATGAGTATTTAACATATGTAATTTTTATATATAATGTAACAAATATTTCTTAAGATAATTTTAACAAGCAAGTATCCTACTTGATATTCCATGATGCTTACAGAATTAACATTTCAATAATGTTTAGGTCAACAGACACAGTAATAGGTTTCATTATGAAATTTTCATACATATGGTACATTGTGCTTTGTTCCAGTTTGCACCACACTCTCTCCACCCTCCTTTAACTTCCTTATCCTTGCTAGTTGATTCATTTTCTTCCTCCAGATAGTTCTGCCTCCTGCTTCCAAGTTACTTGTATGAATTGGTCTTGATTTTCCCTCTCTTCCACACCTTAATATCTTTTCTTCCCCTTTCATAGTCTCTTTCTAGAATCATGACCTACAGATACACATGTGTACACCACACACACACACACACACACACACACACACACACACACTTATGAAATTAAATCCAGATTCCATGAGGGAAAGTATGCAGTATGTGTTGTTTTTGAATAGTCTTATTTTGAATAACTTAATCATTTGTGATTCCATCCATTTTTCCTACAAATGCTATTTTATTTTATCTTCCTGCCTTAATAACGTCCCACTGTGCATGTATGCCATATTTTCTTTATCTATCTGGTTATGGACAGCTAGGAGGTTCAGTCTTCTACTTGTTGTGAATACTGCAGCTGTGAACGTGAATGTTTATTGTGTCGTTCTTTGTTTTTTTTTTGAAGCTTTACATTTTGTTGCTTCATATTCAGTAGTATAATTTTGTAACTTACATTAAAATTTACTATGATGAGCTCCTAATACTTGCCCACCATTATAGAGAAAAGTCATTGTTAATTTGTAATTCCTCATCATTAACATTTTCTAGGATAAATATGAGTTGTGACTTTTTTCCCCTATCATACTGGCAATGACATGGAGATAAATTTTCTTTTAAAGATTTAAAAGGCTAAGACTAAGAGTACTCAGAGCTACATTTTTAAAAATCACAATCCTTTCAGAGCAGCCAGAGAAATATCAAGGCCTAAAATGTGAAAAGGATAAGTTTCCGTATGGTAAATTATGTTATTGATAAATTAATGTTCAAGACAATAACACATTTTCTTTGAACAATTCCTTTGAACACTCATAGTTTTTTAAACAAAGAGGGAAGTATCAAACAACAAATGTCAGAATACAGGTCTTAACACTAAAATATATAAAAGCAACATGTAAACATCAAAAGAAACAATTTTCCAATCAATAGAAAATGAAATGGCTAATGAAGTCACTAGAGAGCGAGCTCTGAAAAGAACTATTAATCCCCAATAATTCATTTTTTAAAGTGTGCAACATTCTCATGGAGATGGAAATTAAAACTGCTTTGAGATTTCATCTTACCCACTTCAGAATGTCTAGCATAAAGAAAAGAAACTACAGCAAACGCTGGTAAAAATGTGTGGAAAGGGCCACCCTCATTCATCATTGGTCAGAATGCAGTGGTGCAGCCACCATGCAGATCATTGCATTGTTGTCTCAGAAAACTAAAACTAGAACTACCTACCATGTGACCCAGCGCTGCGCTCTTGAGTGTATGAATAGAAAACTCTAAGTTCTACCACAGAGACACTTGCACATTCATGTAACTAAGAAATGAAAACAGTTTTCATACTCATTAATTGATGAATGGATAAAGAAATGTACATATATACAATAATAATTTATTTAGTTGTAAATAATAATCAAATCATCATATTTTCAAGAAAGCACCTGGAAATGGAAATCATTGTATTACATGAAATAAGCCAGAGTCAGAAAGATAAATATTACATATTATCTTTTACCTAAATCTAGTTTAGAGAGAGAGAACAGAGAGGGAGAAAGAGAGAGACAGAGACAAACAATGAGATAGAGAGACAGCAAATAGATCTTAAGAAAGTGCTAAACAGGGCAAAGAGAAAATGTAGTGGAAACATGAACTGGAAGAAGTAGGGACTACTAGAAGAGAGAGAGCAGACAGGCAAGAAGGGTTCAGATAGAAGGGTCATGGCAGCAGGGTATGGCATGAATCAAAGCAAAGTATGTGCAAAATGCCATAATGAAACAAATGCCTACATTGCTAAAATAAGAAATTAATAAATGAATATCATAATACAGTTCTCAATCAAAATGATAAAGGAGGTATTTAAAATAGAAGATCGATTTTCTGTTGTTAAAAATCACCAGTGTT
>CABHPH010157195.1:28151-41721 GCA_902168325.1 Peromyscus nudipes | reverse complement strand
CTTCCTTCCTTCCTTCCTTTTGCTGATGAGGCCAAACTTGGGGAAACTAAAGCCATAGCTATGGAAATCTAGGTGACAATTCCCTAGAGTCCAAACTGCTCTCCATCTTGGTAACAAATTATTTAAAAATCTTGTATACAAAGGGATAGATGTCATCAGCAGGGTAGACTATTTCTAAATTTCTTACATATCTTTTACTTTCCCTCCTTTACATGTAACCTAGCTTTAGCTCCTAGGGTGAATTCTAATCCTTCACAGGTTCCAGCTTCACTGTGCTGTACTTCTCTGTTGTGTTTTGTTTCTGTCTCTGTCTCTCTTTTTCTCTGTGTGTCTTTCTCTCTTATCTATGTTTCTGTCTTCATTTTGAATATTATAATCTTTATTACTATTAAAATGTGTTCAGTCTCAGAAATCATTAAAACATAATTGTGTTATTCAGCAGAAGTAGTGATGTCTGATGTTCTTATGGAAAAAAAATGACCTGGAAATTCCAACTAATGACCATAGAACACATCACACATTTATTTCTTATTATGACAGATTTCAAATTAGTGAAGTCCACACAGGTATGTTAGGCCACAGTTTGGGCTGGGAAGGGTCCACGGAAACTTCCACACCTGGAAAGCAAGTAAGTATCTATAAAAGAAAACAGTTGCTTTAAGGGAAAAAACCTAACTACAGTGACAGTATCAACCAAGAAGAAAAGATACATTTTGGACTAGTTTTCTCAAGTTATCTTAGAGTAGTACCCAAGATTTAGTGGCTTGACACAGCACCTATTACTCTTATTTCTTCTCTGTAGGTTGAGAGTATAGAATACACGACACTAATCTATTATCCAGCATCACTAGTATAGCAGGCTTTCCCAGAATCTGTTTCCTACTTTCAAGCTTCTGGAGCCTACTGCCTTCCTCCCATTCTAGTACACTCCCTTAATTTTGAAGCAAGAAACTAGTTTTTATCTTATTCTCTCTGAACACAACTAAGAAAGTTGTCAGCTGTCAAGATCTATATATGTAGAGTGAACCCACCTTGGTAATTCAAAATTGTTCCTATATCATAGTGCATGACTTTCACGATTAAACCTGCTAAATCTCTTTATCCCCCGGGGAGTATATTTTCTTGATGTAGGAGGCTAGACTGTGAACTTCCTTAGGGAACTAGTCCATTGCCTACCACAGTACTGGGGTGGGGAATTGAGTAAGTTGCTGTTTGCTTCAAATGTTCCCCCAAATATGCATTATCTTTCAGCTTTTCTTTATGACCAAACTTTTGAAATTATTTATTTTTACCGTCTTTGATTTGTGTTTTCCCATTTATATAAAAGTAAAAAAAAAAAAAGATTACAACCTTACACCTCGATGACATTAGGTTTTCTCAAGTTGCTGAGGACTTCTCCTTGCTGTCAAATCAAAGAAACATCTCCCGATTTTAGACAGCATCATTGACTACTAATAACTACCCTTGGTTCTCTAATTTTTCCAGTGCATTTTCTTTGTCTATCTCTATTACTGATGTTGCTTTTTCTCCTTATCTGCACATATGTTCATGCTGTTAATGAACTCATAGGAATCCATATATGACATCACTTATATTACAAATGTATTATATAAATGTTACAAGTTTTTATTCCATAATTAAAATGCAATAATTATTCAGCTCAGCTTAAATGTTATTATCAGTCTATTGTGGTCTTCCTACAGTACTATCATCTGTGAAATCCAGAAATATCCAGAGACTGGTCTTTATTGAAAATTATGTAATCTAAGCTAAATTCTGTACACAAATAACTTCACTTAGTATTATTGATAATCCATTAGAGTGAGTGCTTTTATGATCTTTGTTTCATAGCTGAGTAAGTTGAGGTCCAGAGGTATAAGCCAGTTTTATTATCATCTCCTTTTCAATGCTATAATTCTAAATAGTACAGGCCCAAAGCACATTTCCTATGGAAAATTTAATTTGCTGAAGAATAGTTTGGTAAGAAGAGATAATAATGATCTAAAGAGAGGAGTGATAACTGTCAGATCATATTAAGAACCAGTTTTTTTGTTTATTTCCATGCCCAACTTTTTAATTAAGTTATTTGTTTTGTAGATGAATGGTTTTTGAGATCCTTGTACATTCTCTATACTATGCCCTTATTGGATATGCAGCTGTTAAAGGCTGGAATGAGTCACTCCTTGGAGTTGCTGTCTCTTATCATTATTCTTTGTAACCCAACAGAAATAAACAAGGAAGATCCCTATTTCTGAAGATAGCATATACCTCAGTAAAGAATATGGTCAGTATTAAGGTGGCACTGACCTGGACACTTCATTGTTGTTGGCTGGAGTTCATAGTGCTATGCCCACTGCCAGAATAGAAAAGTAGCCATCAGCATCATCAAGATATGAAACCTATGAACTACAATATTGATTGGCCTGTCAAGACATGCCTAACATTGCAATAGTGGCACCAACCACATTCTGATTGGATTTAAGAGCTACTTCAGATGATAGAATCCCTATATTCCACCGTTATTAGGACTGTGAACCTGTAGCTAGACAAGCCTTAACGGAGAACTTACTACTATTAATATACTAAATTGTTGCAGTGTTAAACCATTTGTTAATGATTTATTGTTATAGCCATAGATTAGTGCATCTTTCAGTTCTCATCACAGAATTTTCTATTTGTGGTAAATGTTTGCAGCTGGGAGTTTTCCTGTGTCCTGCCTGGCCCGGGATCAGGACAAATCTCGCACACACAGTCCTGCAGCTTTTTATAAAATAATCACACAGGGGCTTAATATTATTGATAACTGCTTGGCCATTAGCTCAGGCTTATTACTGACTAGCTCTTACACTTAAATTAACCCATAATTCTTATCTATGTTTAGCCATGTGGCTTGGTACCTTTTTTCAGTTCTGCCTTCACATTTTGCTTCCTCTGTGTCTGGATGGTAACTCCTGACTCAGCTCTTCCTCTTCCCAGCACTCCTTTAGTCTGCTCACACCACCTATACTTCCTACCTGGCTACTGGCCAATCAACATTTTATTAAACCAGTGTACAAAAGCATTATCCCACAGCAAATGTTAATCAGCATAGAAATCTACCACTGGTTAAAGTTCAGAGAATATGAGCCTCCAGAATTTTCAGCAGTAAATGAGGATCTATATCACACATACCTGCTCTCGAGTCTCAGGGATTATTGAGGAAAGGGGGGGCAGAAGGCTTGTAAGAGCCAAAGGTGGTGCATGATGAGAGTAAAGAAGTATTTCACAGACACAATTGTATTTGACAGTTTATATGTATGTGGTTGATATATTGTGTACCCCAATAAACTTAATTGAGGGGCCAGAGAACAGAAAAGCAACTATATTAAACATAAGTTTAGGCAATGGTAACACATGCCTTTAATCCTAGCCTTCCAGAGGCAGAGATCCATCTGGATCTCTGTGAGTTCAAAGCCACACTGGAAACAGCCAGGCATGGTGACACACACCTTTAATCACAGGAAGTGATGGCATGAAGCAGAAAGGTATATAAGGCACAAGGACCAGGAACTAGGACCTTTTTAAGCTTTTAGTTTTTAGTAGCAGTTATGCTGAGATCCATTCAGATGAGGATTCAGAGGCTTTCAGTCTGAGGAAACAAGATCAGCTGAGGAATTGGCAAGGTGAGATTGGATGTAGCTTGTTCTGTTTCTCTGATCTTTCAGCTTTCACCCCAATACCTGGCTCCGGGTTTGTTTTTATTAATAAGACCGTTTAAGATTCATGCAACATATGTACTCAAAGCATTTGGGACAGCATGCACAAGACTTGGGCAAGCTCAAGCCAGATAAAATGTGAGAAGGCGATTTTTGAGGATAGAAGGTGAGCATGTGATTTGATAGCTTCTGGGAAATGGAGTTAGTTTCCTTTAAGAGTGTCCCTTCCCTATTGGTAAGTCATTCATGTCCCAGTGGCTTACCACACACCCAAGAGTACACATAAATCACAAATGAGCTTAAAATAAAACACAAAAACACAAAATTAGGTTGGAAGGAAAAGAGTGTAGATGGGGGAGTTGAGGGAAGGTTCAAACACAATCGAATTATAACATGAATTTTCCAAAGAATAATAATTAAAAATAAAACACTTTTCTTGGGTTTATTACATTTTTCACTTCATATGGAAGGGAACAGAACAAACAAAGTTTTGAAAAAATCCTTGCATAAATACCCTGTCTTTAAAAGTATAGTAAATCATGAGGTTAACATAGTCACTACTTATGATTCATGTGCTCACTTGAGTCAATCACTCAACAATGTAGAATGAGTATGTACTGAATGAAACATGTTCCAAATTTAATTCGCTGTGATGTATGGCTTGGATGGCAAAAGTCCTGAGCTTGAGATGTTAGTCATAAAAGAACTCAGCTCCACCCAACACTTAGCATGGAGCATGGCAGCATGACAACAGAAACAGAGAGAGGAGTCCTGGAGACTTTAGGTGACTTTGCAGAGAATAAGAACCTGCCCATTGAAGTTACTAGACATCTGCCTGTCCCCATTCCCAACTCCTTCTTGCTCATGTGCAGTCACTATTCCCATTCACTTTTCTGTTACTCTTTTCATCTCTACCCATTTTGTTTTTCTCTAAACTTTCTTTTTTTGTACTATATTTTCTGTCTTTTAAGAGGAGTTTCAGTTTCTGCTATACTTCAGAATTAATCTCACTTTTTGCTTAGTCTATCCTCACAGTAACATTTATCAAGCAGAAGCACATTTCCACAGAGAAAACTCCAGGATAATGAGGGGATCAGGTGGCCCTGAAAGCCGTACTGACAGGGCTCATGAGCCAACTGTATAATCTAACTTAAATTTAATGGTTAAAATGTGTGCTCCTTCCTCATTTGAAAATCAGCTCAAAATTCTGCCAAGAAGGGTTAATATTATTTTGTGGCATGATACAAATTTTCATGCTTCTTATATATCTTGTAGAGAGAGCTATAGAACAAAAGCCAAGTAGAAAATAATTTGAAGACCATATTGAACTGCTAAAATGCAAGTCTAAAGTTGTGGACTTTCAATTGAAGCATTTGAAGTTGTTGCTAGAGGCTCTACTTGCTAATTGACCTTTGGCAGTATAAATAAGGAAGTCATCCCTTAAAGCAGTAACTCCCTATCTTTACCATATGTTATTATTTGCATTTTTTTAATCCTTCAAATCATCTTCATTAAAAACAACTTATTTAATCTTTCTCATCACATATTTAAAAGAAGCTTCTGAAAGCAAAGGAACTGTGACATCTCCTCCTATATCTTTCTGGCATGTAGCCCAATGCTTGGGCTATGCTGGAGACATACAGGTTATAGCCACCCTTCAACATCCCACTTGAAAATATATGGCAGGAAAGTGACTGTGATCAATGTTTGACACCCTCTCTCATGTCCATGGGGGAATAAAGTGTGTGGAGGAAACTTGTTGAGAATTAGTCAGGTGATGGCATCCTTTCTGCAGAAACAAAACCTAAAATGTCAATGATATATGTTCTAATATATTACTCATGGTTGATGAAGTTTAGTGTGTCAGATGTCTCCTCTGCTCTCCCCAGGGCCACAGGAATTGTCGTAAAGAAAAAGAAGATGGACTCTTTTCTATATTCCCTAGAGGAAACTTTGACTTTGTAATTTTATTTCTTCATTTCTATGTATGTGATAATAATTATTCTCATGTGCAGGATACTATACTAAAGTGGGAGTTTACTATACCATCTTGCACCTTCAGAAAGTATAATGCTGAGTTATCTTACCCTGAGAATAATACTTTTATCCACAGGCATAAATTACATGGTGATACTTTAGTGAAGAATGGTCATGTGTATGATGGTGGTATGACAGCAATGGATTTGAGAAATTCTTATCACCTAATGACACTGTAGCCATCACAACATAATAGAACAAAAATTGGTGGTGGGTATGATGATAATGCAGCTGAGAAATTCCCATCACCAAATGATGCTCTATCCATTACAGCATCATAGAACACACATTGATCACATGTGCACAATTATACTACTACACTGTAATGTATTCATAACAATAATATGGCCATATGTATTTTCCTGCATGATTACTCATCATTAGATATGCCTATATTTGACTACACTCAATTCCATTCTAGAAACCCATTGCCAGAAACCAAGCAAATTATGGGGACCCCACAGGTCCTTTCATTTATTTCTTTTCATTGTATTCTATTTCTTGTTTTATTTATTTATGTTTTTAAGACAAAATATTACACAACTCATGCTTCCAACTCACTGTGTAGCTAAGACTAACATTAAGATTTTAAACTGATCCTTCCATTCCAGCCTTCTATGTACTAGGATTACAGACAAATGTCTACAGCCCAGTATTGTGTTAGTTTCTTAAACTCCAAATGCTTCTAATTGCCATATAGTATATGCCTCACCACAAGAATATTATGGTTTCAGATTCTTTGTCAACTCTTGCTACTTCTTCAATCCTTAATTATGCAAAATTTCTTTTTAAAAAAATGCTTTATCTTCTCACAGTAGGTCAAGTGTTCCATGATATAAGCCCATGTTAATATAAAAATTTCCACTATAAATATAAATTCCTTACATGACTTAGCTGTGATAATTTGATTAGTGGTTATATCTGCCCCTATTCTGAAGCTTCATATGGGCAAAGATAGTGCTGAAATATTTGTTTAATGAATATAAAAATATAAAACCTTACTGGGTGGTGATGGCACACACCTTTAATCCCAACACTCGGTTGGCAGAGACAAGCAGATCTCTGTGAGTCTCAGGCCAGTATGGTCTACAAAGCAAGTTACAGGACAGACTCCAAAGCTACACAGAGAAACCCTGTCTCAAAAAACCCAAACCAATATATATCCCTAGGCTATAGCTGATAACTGCCCATTTTAAATGTTACCATACAAATATAGATAATTTAACAGAAATCACTTAAGGAAAAACAAACCAAAATTAAGGAAAATCATATCTTTAAATAACTGATTTCTGACATTCTGCAAATGTTTTGGATGGCATAGATTGTGTTTTCAATTCTAATGTGACTGCTTGGTCTTAAACAAATAGAGCAATGGATATGGTAAATCTGTCATATTCAGTTCATCTTTAATTTTTTTCTATTATCCAATCTTTACCTCAGCTTCAAGCTAACAGGAAAACATAAGAAATAGTAAAAATCCATAAGATACAAGTTAATTATAATGTTCCCTTAGTTCTAGGTTAATCAATCAATCCATTCAGTTACACACTTAAAAATCAAACACTTATTCAGCACTTGAACATACAGAATAAATCTCACTTTATATATCAGCTTCATCACAGTTTTTATTCCTGAGAATTTTTGACTTCATATACAAATTAACATAGTCACATAAATAACAATATTGAGCCATTGGGATGGGAAACATCAAGATAGATGCCTACACCAATCTTCAGAGAATTTTAGCAGTGTGGTTAGAAGGTACTGGGATAGGAAGATGGCTGGACAGCATTCCTCTTGTACATTACAGAACCAGAGATATTTTGTTTGGTGAAAAAACAAATCTAACAGAGAAAATGGCATGGACTCAAGTTCCAGAGAGCACTGATCTCATGTGTCAAAGTCTGTGTAGTATATGGTAAAACTGCTTAGACTATTGAAAATATTTCCTAAATATTGATAAGTAGCGTCATCATATATGTTTCATAATATGAAGTCAAATCATAACAAATTAGTATTTTTTAAGATATACTACTTTAAAACTCTGGCACCACATTTTTCTCATTAATAAATAGTAAAGATATCAGTTCACAGGGTCTATAATCCTTTGCTAGAAGTGAGACAATGAAAGCAAATCTTTGCTGTGAGCCTATGGGCTACTCAACTACAGCGCAATGCCACAAGCAAATGAAGTAAGTACAGTGTGCTCCTGCAAGCAACATGATAGCTTGCAGGTCACATCTAAAGACTCCTAAGCTTCTATTATCAAAGATTGTGTACATTAATAAATACGATTATTTAAATAGCATTTCTATAAATGGCATGTAGGTACATTTATTCAAATGGAGTTCCTAGGCAAATAATGAGGAGCACTGCTGCTTAGAAGCCTAAGGTGGGAAGATTGCTTAAGCCCAGGAGATCCAGGCTCACCTGGGCAATTGAGGAAGACACTGTCTCTTCAGAGTGGCAACAAGGATTTCATGATGAAATAAATTAGAATTTAAAAATTTATTATTCTTTTAAATAAAATCTTTAATGAGATAATTAGTGTTCATAGGAAACCCCAAGGACTGAGTTTGTGAGTACCCTGGGCTGTATACTGCTTTCTTTTCTAGCCTGAGCTCCCTGGGTTAGACACTATCTCAAAGGGGTGGGTGGGAAGAAAAATAAAATACTTCAACCCAAAGTTTAATCAGCCCAATTGTGGGACTAACTTTAATACTGAAATAATAGCATATGGCCATAAGTGAAATTGATTGGCACTTTTTTTTTTTGCCTGTGATCAAAGGACTTGAACATGCTGGTTGGGATGGTGGCTCCTAGAACAGTCCACTTGCAAATTGTAAGAATCATAAGGCATAAGGCACTGAAGCAAGAGTATATACTATACTTTATTGTATCCCTGGACATCAGAGAAATGAATACCTTAAAATCCCCTAGAATGGATAGTGTTTTTCAGTTCTCTTGGCTAGTAGAGGAAATTTTTTTCAATTGCCTGCTCTGTGCATTCTGGTCATATCCCTAACCAGGGCAGCCCTCAATTGAGATATTCCAATAAAGGTCCAACTCAACTCCCTCTTGCTTTTATGCGATTGTGTTTGGTCTGTCACAGACACTCAGAACAACTGCTGAGCATCCTTCTCATAAATGTTTCATATACTTGATGACAGTATTTATCCCTTAGTTTCCGCATATTTGGATTTTATTCAATATCCTTTTGGTTGATGTGGAGGAAAGAGAGACGGCACTTATGCTTCATACTGCACATTGCTGCCAGCACTATGTGAAACACAAATTGATAATGTCAGATCCTGCTTGCAATTTTCTAGTGATTTCCCACTGTCTTCAAACTAAGCCCAGCTACCATAACACAGGCCAAAAGATCTCTCATCCCAGACACACCAAAAAAAGAAAAAAAAATTGTAACAAGGCTTGCTGTTTTGAAATTCGGTTCTTTTGTGTTATGTTATTTTCTCTGCCCAGAATGCGCATTTATGTCTTCTTCAGGTTAATGACTACTCATGCTGTGCTAGTTTTAAACAACAGTTAAATTAAAGGTTCCCTGTGCCCACATGACATAATTATTCACTTCTGCAGTATTCCATGTTATTCTATCTTCTTTGGCTCATCTTACAACCTTGTAATGTAATTACAAATTCACCCATACTTCCCACACTGGATGTTAAATCACTTAAGACAAAGTATGTCTACATCCTAAAATCTAACAAATGATCATTGATAAGAGTAAGGGATGATACCATGACACCAGGATTAAAGGGGTAGCCACTCCCCAGCAGATACGGAAGTGCAGTCATAATGATGAGCTTAGTCCACTGACTTTAGGTCTCACTTCCATCTTCATCTTACTTGCCTACTGCCTTAAATGCCTTCATCATCTCCAGGTGATACTTACAGATCTGCTAACAGGGAAAGAGAAATGAAAAAGGGGTTGGTACTCGTAACAAATGTCTGTAAATGGCTTCCACTTTCATTTAGCATCCGTGATTATATCACATATCTATATTTTTGTCAAAAGAGACTTTACGATGGTAAAAAGTTTGCAACAGATATATTGTCTCCATTAAGGAAATAAAAGTTGTAATAGTAATATGAAATTCGGGTCATGTGGGTCACCTTCTACATAATTTTTTTTGGCTTTAGTTTCCTGAAGTATATTTACTGTATGCTAGGCACTTAATAACAATTAAATATATGTATAGCCAACTGACACAGCTTGCTCTTCAAAACAATATATTTTCTGCCAAATATTTTGGATATGTGGTATTCCACCATAACTTGGTTGACTTTACTAAGGGCTACGTTCTTAATAAAAAATGTCTCTAAACCCTATTGTGGTAGCTAACAACTGCTAAAGACAATGAAAACCTCCAAACAGCAAAGAACACAAAGTTGGGTGGGGAGGGAGTGGGTGGGTGTGTGGTTCTGGAAGATTTCCAGTATAGGGGTGAATATGACCAAACTTGAATATGACCAAACTCAAAACTCCCAAAGAAGGAAAAATATTTTAATGTTTTTTTTTTGAGTTAGCAAGATTTAATAGTTTTAGGTATAAGTCACTTGCTTTCCCACTCATTTTTATAGAATTATTAGAAAATGGAAGATATTTTTCTATAATAGGATTTCCTCTAAACCTTGTACAGAGTAAATTCCATAAACAAATAGGTTATTGTACAACTATAACATTAATTTAAAACTTTGAAATTGAACAAGTCTATTGTTATTACTTAATGAATTAATACAGACATAATATTCCCTTAAACTCATTCAAGAATTTTGCATACCATTAGTTTATAAAATTCTAAGCCATATTATTGAATACATATTTATTATATAATCTATCACTTTTAGTTAGTAAATGAAAAAATTAGTATAGATACATTGTATGCATGTTGTTTAAGCTAAATACTTGCTTAGACAATGGAGTAGATACTGTAATGGATTTCTGTCTATTCCTCGATTTCATTTTCCTCTAAAAATTTCTCCATTATGACATTTATTAAATTGAAATGTTATTCTAGCAAATATTTATTGAATTTATCCCATATGGCAGAGACTCGTCTGCATGCTTAGAATCTATTAGAAAATTACTGTAAGCT
Organism: Peromyscus nudipes; assembly: GCA_902168325.1. Lineage (NCBI taxonomy): Eukaryota > Metazoa > Chordata > Mammalia > Rodentia > Cricetidae > Peromyscus > Peromyscus nudipes. Next base: position 30,872 of record CABHPH010157195.1, on the reverse strand, counting down.
ACCTCCAGATTGTAGATTAATTCTAACTAGTACTCATGGAAACCAAGTCCTATGGAGGTAACCTAGACTCTCCATATTACTAAACTCAGTGGTCAATTCTTTGTTGTTATTTTGATGCATATCAATTACAATACTACCTTCCTTTTGTGACACCACCTGCACTTGCCTTCCGGTATGTAAACCCCCACTGAGGTGGCTCTGCTGCGTTGCTTGTATTGTTTCATCCCTTGAGCTCGACCTCTACACGCACATTAAGTTCTCTGAGACTCAGCAGGTCAAACTTTTTACACTTTGTTCATGTTTTTCTCAATGATTTAATTTAATCCTACTCTTCAGTATTCTGAATTTACTGACAATTTTACAATTTGAACTACAGTGACTCTTCATTTATGAAATCCAACATGAATGAATAAGGTAGACTAGAGGTATGTATTCTTCTACCTCAAATTCATTCTTTCTGTGTGAATATTTCACCTACATAATGGATATTCATTAGATTTTCCATTTTATCAAGTGAAATTCCATGTATTCTTCCTTAATCTTAACTGTTTTTCTAATTTCTCATTCATTCTCCAGTAAACCTATAAGTTGTTAATATTAATAGTAATTTATTTTCTCATTATTTTTGAGTCTGAAGCACACACATTATTTACCACCATGTTAGTGAGAATTTTGTAACTGGTATCTCTCTTGCAATCATTGCTTATTTCAAGATAGTAAAGTGATCCTGTTGAAAGTGAAGCAGATGATGTCACTTGTCATTTTAAAGCAACTTGGTAGATAAAAAAATTAATACTGCCCAATAAATTTTTATACTGTCATAGTCCTGTCTTTGTCAGCTATAATACCCTCAGCCTGGGCTAGGAACAATGGTATATTTCTTGTTGCACAATCTGTTTAGGAATATCATGGCCATTTTATTTCATTTTACTGAATGTTCCTTTGGAATTATTTTTCTCCTGGAAAGCTCTCTAGTTTTTCCCTAATTTTTTGCAGTCCTCTTCCCAGCAATATTTTTTCAGTGACACATAAAGGGACCAATGACTATGCCATACTCAAACTAGAACATCATACTCTTATTTTTCTTTTGTCTTTTCACCATGGATTTGATATAAAATGCAATCAAATGCCAATCAAATGCTCCTTATCCTTGTCATTTACTATATCTAGCAATTATAGTGCTGGCAGTAAACAAGTCCTTTTGGATCATTGAATTAACCATCATCTGGAATAAGTACATTGAGTAAAGTATATAACAGAAAATAAATGCATTTATAGTTAATAAGAATAAGTGGATAGGGGGTTGGAGAGATCGCTTAATGGTTATGAGCATTGGATGCTCTTCTGGAGGACCCATTTTTGACTTGCAATACTCACATGATGCTTCCAAAACATCTGTAACTCCAAAGGAATCTGATGCACTCTTTAAGTCTCTGATGGCACAAGACATGCATGTTGTATAGTCATGCAAGCAAAACACCAATACACACACAGTAAATAAATAAATTTTAAAAAATGAATACCTGAATAAACAAAATATATAGCTATCATTATGGCATTTTCTTAACAAAAGCAACAGAATAATAATTGCTGTAACTTATGAGTAAGCATTTCAAATGCCCACATCACTGTCTCAAATCAAGTCATTAAGAAGTATTTGATTGAAGTATTTAATAGAACTTTCGGTTGGTTCACTTTGCTTTTGTCACTTGATTCAGAGTCCAATTCCTACCAACTTCCTAATTATTTATTTATGAATGACCAAGTAAAGACAATCAAAGAAACATCTCCAAACTAAATTGAGTCCTTCTTTCTTTACAAGTGTCCATCACAGCTTGGGACTGCATCAGTTTGTACATACTCATGGATTATAATGTCCTTTCATTAAAATGAAAACATCCTTATTTCATCTTTTTAGGTACTGAGAATATACTCAATCCTCTAGTGAAATAAAAGCAAGTATATGCTCTCCCTCAAAAAGAAGACAGTAATTATTTCCAGTAACAAATTAAACTATTTACTAGTTTGTCTTCATATTCCCATTTGAATATAGTCACCATATAAAGAAAAGAAAAAAGAAAAGAAACTCCAAAAGTAAGTAGCATATAAACTACTGTTTCACAAGGGTTGATAAAAAGATGTTTTTGTTGTTGTTGTTTTGTTTATATTTTAACTTGTGGAGAATGAAATCACACCTAACAAAATATGGTGAGCAGCCATTCCCACTTCTCATTCTTGTTTTTTTACTTATAGTAATGCTGGTTAGTTACTAGCTATAAAAGGCTCTGTTTTAAAGTACTCTGGAATATTAAAGAGATTGTGTAGGAGAACCAGTCATGGGGATTCATATTTTCAAAGTCTCTCTCTCCTCCTCAGAAACTCCAGCTGCACCACTTTGTAAAAATGCCAACTTCCCACTTTGTTCATTTTCACTGACGGACTTTCCTTGCTTTTCTTTATTTTCCAGTTACTTTCTGGTATCCTTTATGCCATTCACAATTCACCTTCATGAAGCTACAACTTTTGGGACAGATGCAACAAGGAGAATGCAACTGTTTACTGCATCACAACAGATCCCTTGAAGAAGACAGGAAGCAATACCCACCATCCAGTCTCTTTCCCTTAAGGCTCAGAAACAAAAACAAAACAAAACAAAAATAAGAAAAAAAGAAAATAAGGAAGGAAGAAAAACAAGGAAGGAAGAAAGGAAGAAAGGAAGGA
>CABHPH010157195.1:5235-23151 GCA_902168325.1 Peromyscus nudipes | reverse complement strand
TTATCTAAGTAAATAGGAAGAGCATTGTAAACAACTTCAAAAAAATCTAGAATGACAGAGACAGCTGGCAACCTGGACAGTTACCCAAAGTTCTTCTGCAACAATGAGGCATCCATTCTTTAGCCTAAAGGTCTAGAGTCTCTCAATCACCTCTCTCTGTGTCCTGTAGACTGTCTGGCAGTGTCTTCTGCGAAGCAGGAACCTGAAGGACTATCTCACCTTGCAAAAGTCCATGGTCACCTTCCTATGGGTCCTGCATGTCCAGTTTATACAACATGTTGCCAATCAGTGGACCCAAGGACACTTTTTTGCCCAGTGGCTAACTTTTTCCACAAAGAAAGCAAACTCCATAATGAATTTCTTCCATGCCCATTTCTTCTCTGAAGTTGATTGGTGTTGCCAGGAGGAGATATGTCTCAATGTCCAGAAAAGTCTAAGTTTTAAAAATATTTTAAATGTCATATTCTTTAGGTCTTTGAAGTGTTTGAAGATCACATATCTAATTGAAATATATTTATGTATACCTAGAAAACTTAACTAATATGTCTATAAGTTTGATTATCATGGATGACTAATTATTAATCTGTATTTCTTAATTATCCTTTACAATTTAAATGAGCTGCACAAATGTAATACCTTAAACAAGAGTAGAAATATACATATAGTATAACAAATTAACTTTAAATTTGTATCGATAAACTAAAATCTATACCAATATAAAACATTTTAAACAAGTTGCTCTTTGAAAGTAGGGTCAACACAATCCACCCTTTATCTTATCATATCTATATCCTATATTTGTATATCACATTCTCCTTTCTCCTTTTAGAAAGATATTGACTATGACCAATAGCAATTTGTAACCAAGATCCTAAACAAAGACAAACATCCATAATCCACTTTTTGGGAATATGGGCATAGTTTTCTAGGCTACTTCCTGCTGATAAATGCTGCTGGTAATCTTATGGGGACACAAATAAAATTTTAGAATTATGGTCAAGTCCTGACTGGAGTAGTCTTTAAGGCTGTATTCTCTGAGCCAGTTGCCTTGAAGTTGATTTGGATGTTGGATGATCTGGGCCATGATGTCATTGGAGACCTTTCAAGGGGTCTTGGCTGGTCAAACCATATTAGCCTGGAAGCAATCCACAGGTTCTCATAATTTGTGGAAACAAAAGCAGAACCTCTTTTCCAAAGCATCATATCCATAGACATATATTTTGAAATCAAGATATCTTTAAAATATAAATATTGATTTAACTCATCAGCTTTTACAATCAAATGTCTCTCTGTAGTTAAAAATCTCAACGACAGTATAATCCAGACTCTGTGTAATTTCCATCATTATGTGGCTTTTTTTTTTTATATTACTTTCACTTTCTCTTTAAAGACTTTATTTTTTAAAACTTTGTATTTCTTTAACTGTCTATCCTCCCTTTTCTCTTTCTTTCAAGCCTACATACATTTGTACACACATTGTAAACTGTTTAAAGTCTTATTCCATCCGAATCTGCCTTATTGTGAATCTATAATCCTTCTCTGACCAGGAGAGATTTTAAACTGCTAAACTTTGGAGCTAGTCCAAAAAGCAGCAGCCTTGGCTGCGGCCTCCACCCATCTCAGCTTCCCAATATGGCAGAACTACATTTCCTGTCAGCTCTGGCAGTACGATGTCCATTTGCTGACTCTGGGAAGCAGTGGATCTATGCTTTCTTCAAAGCAGCATGTAGCCCAGAAATCTCTTTTCTTTCTTTCTTTCTTTTTTTTAACTAGCAAAAGCTAAACCCACCCTGCACCATCCTGCATGGCTTGGAGACACCACTGTGTACTGCAGTGGGAATCCACTGCCATGTTGCACTCAAACCCGAATGCTGCGGAATCTCAACGCCCGCATGAGACATGAAGCAAGAACCTGGTTTTGGCTCCGTTTAGAACTGTTCATTAAGTATTCTCAGGTTTCAGGTGGAAACTCAAGCCAATCCACTGGGCATCATTTGTAGCTGAATGTTTTCCTGTGCTCACCCAGCACCAGGGTCCCACAGAAAAACTTCCAACTACATAGCATGTAAAAATCCTGTGCAAAATCAAGGCAGAACAAATCCTAGAATGGAGAGGAGAGGCACAAAAGAACTCCATAGTGTGGAGTTAGGTCAATTGTTAGGTACTTGGATAGGGAGAGACAATTTTGTCTAATCATTTAGCTCCTAGTAAGTCAACCACCCTCCAATAGAAGGACATACATACATCTAAGACTATTTGGGTAGTACAAATTGGTTTTGAAAGATCAAAACAAAACAAAATCAAAGTTGGGTGAATAGTGAAATGGGGGTATATCTGGGAAGTATTGGGGGATGAATATAATCAAACCACATTGTATGAAACTCCCAAAGACCCGAAAACAATAGAATTTTTTTTTTAAAAAAAAGTATAGCATTACCAGTTGGCATAAATATATAGCAGGCTAAAGCAGAATAATACAAAATGATTGCTTCTCCAGTAGTATTTGAACAGCAAGCCTATAAAAGGCTAAAATTGATAGATGAAAGTCTTATTCTTGACTTGATTTGAACTGGGGTGAATCTCAGGGGACCAGGAAGACAGCTCATATTCCCAAATAGCTCTTTAGTCAAAGACTTCACTTTGACAACATTTTCAAGTTTAAAGTCACTTAAGGCAACCAACTAGAAGTCTACTGACCTCAAAGCATTCAGTACCAAACTGTTTCCTTGTTATAGTAAAATATTCTAAAGATTGGATGAGAAATCAGAGGCATGGATCCCCCAATTGGTGTGACATGAATTCTTTATGATTTTCATTTGAAATTTCTATTCTGGATGCCTTGAACTCTCGCTGTGGTTTAGCAGTGTGGCTCCAATAAGGTTGAATAACATGTCACAAAATGAGGGAAAATATTATGTTCTACTAACCATTTAAGCTCCAATTACATTTCAGGACTGTGAATGACTTAAGAAAGTTCATTTGAATCTATCTCAATAGTTTCACTGAATACCTCTTCTTATAATAGTTTCCATGGTAGAGCTAAAGCAAAGACAGCCACTGTTTTCAAAGAAACATGATTTGGAAAATAAGAACTAAATTTGGGCATAGAGAAGATAGAGATTGTGAGGACATCAGAAAGGAAATGATATAATGGCAATTAAAGACTCATATTTTTACTGTAAAATTTCAAAATGCATTCTCATGTACAATATGTTTTCTTTTTGTCATATATAGTGCTTAGTAGTTTAGTGATTTGGCCACTAAGTTACATTTCAACTACAAAATATTTACTATATTATTGGGCTCTAGTAACACCTGTATGAATAAATTAATTGATGGCTAAAATTCATGAATTCATGTGACTAGATGCCCAATTTTTTGAAAAACACAAACAATTCTTATTTTAAACTTTTAGTTATATAAAATGTGTTTGATGGATTACCAAAATTGGGCAACACAATTGACATTCTTGTAACAAAATACAATCTGTTTTATAATTTGTTTTTATAATCTGTTTTATAATCACACAAGTTTTGTGATTAAATTATGAAATGAATGACAGCCCCATCTATCTTCAACCTTTCTGATTACATGTGTTTAAGTTAAAACACACAAGGACGTGAAATATAAATCCTATTTGGAAAGTACATAGTATGAAATAAAAAAAAAAGGCCAAACAATTTTTTTTTTCGGATTCCAGAATCTCCATGTCATCCTCAATGCTCCTGAGTTAGCTCACCTTAGGTATTTTTCTCTCTGTACCTTTGAAAGATCTGCCCTGCTACTCATATAAATTTGTTTGAGAAAAAATAAAATGTATTTTTAAAGCTATCTTCCTAATTTTGCAAGAAAAAAAAGGAAGTAGCAGAAGGGCATTTTTCTTGGGTGACTAGACATTTGGGGAACAAACAGACTGTTCTAACAGACGAGCTAAAGGTCTGTCAACCATAGAAGTGGGAGGTCCTCCCTCTTCTGCCTGCTGAAGGGAGAATATTGAAAGGAAGCCAGAGTGCAAACTGAAAAGAAAAAATACAAAGACAAACTGCTCAAGAAAATGAGATCTACAATAGAAGGGGCTGTTGGAATAATTGAAATTATATGGAAATGTTTACATAATCTTTTTAATCATGATTTTCTTGAGATAATACTTGCTGAAGTTCCATCTGCTTTATCTCCCACAATATCTGGCCATAAACTTGGACCCAAGTTCCTGATGACGTATGAAGCCCTTCCAATAGCTACGGCCACTCCTTGTGCTCTATTGGCTACAATCAAGTCCCCTCATTGCTCCAGGTACCCTCCTGCCTCTTTCTGGTTCTAGCTTAATCTTCTCGGTGCAGTAGCTGTTTGTTTCAGAACAAGTAATTGAAAATCTTTAGTTTGTTTTTTCCTGTATAAAAATAAACTACTAGAAGAGCTTTCAGTTATTTTGAAAAACTGTATATGGTGCTAAAAAATCAAACTATTCCAAGGGATTAAAGATCCCTATCTATACAAAGTTGAAATACTTGCAAGGCTGGAGGGAACTCAGCAGGTAAAGGTGCTTGCTGCCTGGATTGACAGCTTGAGTTCCATCTCAGGACCCACATGATGGAAGGAGAGAACTGACTCTTTCCTGACACCCATCTGTCCACTACATGTTTTTGCTTCCTATTAATAACAAATAATGCCTTAATAAGGCAGTTGTTTTTAGGCTTGGCTAAAGTGAGCACCAGTCTTATGAAAAATGAAAGTTAGTCAGTGGCTGGTGTGAGCAGATGACTTGAGTTAGTTAGAAGTCACACTTACTTTATCACAAAGCTCTAGACAAAGGAGTTAGCAACAAAATAAAAGAACTAGTGCATTTATTTCATATATAGAATATATAAACAGCAGGAGGGCATGGTAGTGGGTTACTTAGACTTGTGCAATCATTCACAAGAAAAGTATGGTTGCTGCAGAGAAAACTCTCAGAAGAGAAGTGACTAAATCCTTCAGAAAATTTGAAACATTTTGAACTTCGTAGTGTTCCCCAGACCATTTTTCTGTTGTTGCCTGCCTTTTCTTTTCTTTTCTTTTCTTTTCTTTTCTTTTCTTTTCTTTTCTTTTCTTTTCATCCTTTCTTTCTTTCTTTCTTTCTCTTTTTACTTTTTTTTTTTTAAGAAATGACTTTTCTCTACTAACTGGGTGGTCCTGAAGGCAATTTCATTGTTGAGCCCAACCAGATCCGGAATAAACTGAAGTCATCACATTCTCTTTCTTCTAAAACATAGGGCTCCTCCTCTGCTGGGATCTTCCTTGGTTTTAAGTTTTTGTGATACAATAGGTATTAAAACAAACAAGAAGGCTTTAAAAAAACAAATGACTTTTTTCATATGGAGTTTTGTCTCAGGGACTGTCCTTGCTATCATTTCAGTACTATGCTTAGTCTTGAGCTATTTAGGAGGGTGGACAAGTCAGTGGCATGTTGTATGATATTTTGTTTGTGTTCTGACAAATAAAGCTTGCCTGGAGATCAGAGCCTGGCACTAGCCACTAGTTAACCGTAGAGGCCAGGCAGTGGTGGCTCACACCTTTAATCCCAGCACTTGGGAGGAGGAAGCAGTGAGATCAGGAGTTCAAGGCCACCCCGGACTATACCATTGGCATATTGTCTGAGCTCTGCTCAAATGCTTATTTCAGGTACTAGGGAGCAAGGCTTTTGAAGTATGAATATAGAAATAGAGAAGGAGATGGTATGTTCCACATAAACTGTATGACACTCACGGCCATCACATCTCATGTTCGCCCCAAGTACACAGGATGCATCAATAGAATTTTCATCTTGGAGAGAAAAAAGAATATTTTGACTTGACAATGTTGAGTTTCTGTATTACCCACAGAGATCTTGTTTAATTCTTCCAATAGGTCAAGTTTAGATGAATAATTCACTTTGAAAAGTTCCACAATTGATTTTAATTCTTTAAATAGAGGGTTAAGTACTTGAAATATAATCCATGTTTTCAGTTATGATTGTGACTGAGCCTTAGGAGTAAGAGAACTCTCATCACAGAATCATACATTTGGTGGGTACTTAGTTGACACGTTTAATTAATTGAGGTTCATTTTCTTGAACTATGTATGTGGTGAGACTTAAGAGTAAAGTTGTTGCATGCCTTTAACCCCAGTACTCAGGAGGCAGAGCCAGGCGGATCTCTGTGAGTTCGAGGCCAGCCTGGTCTCCAAAGCGAGTTCCAGGAAAGGCGCAAAGCTACACAGAGAAACCCTGTCTCAAAAAACCAAAAAAAAAAAAGGGAGAGGGCACTATTGAGAAATACGACGAACTCCATCACAGGCCTAGTACTAACTTTGAAATCACTGCCAAGATTTCCTAATGGATTGTAATGTATTTCAAAGGTCATTTCCAAAGTTTAAATTATCAAAAGTATAAAATAAGTAGGAATAAAGTGGGAAATAAGAAATGTAATTGAGTTTACTATAGTTAGCACAGATCAATATTGTCCATGAATTTATATTTCAATTCATTGTCTGTGTGTCCATGTATTTTTAGATTATGATGCAAAATGTATTTATTTCATAGCATTGCACAAAAAAAAATGTAAGCTATACCAGTTCAGAGTGATGGTACGTGTTTGTTTTTTAAGTGTCCATGGTTTATCTTGTCAACTGGTTGCCGAATATTAGTGCAGCACTGACACCTAGCATATAACCATATTTGGCAAATGAAGACCTTCGAGAACATGTGCCATGTGTGAATCCAGCTTAGGCAGGTTTTCAACTTGTCCATAATGTACTCATTGGTTTGGAACTCTGTAGAGGTACCTGTCACTTGGTATGGATGGATTTGTCTGACTTCTTGTCAAATAGATGTTTATTGACTAAAATCTATTTTGTTGTTTTGTCCCAGAAATCTACATTGGCACCGATCTCTGTGGATATTTGGCTAGTCAGTGGTACCCAGAGATGCCAGCTAGAGTTTTTACTGTTTTTATGGTGCCAGCTGCTTTCTTGGCTTTGGTTTCTTTTGTTCAGATTGTAAATGAGGGCAAGACACCCAAATCCACCCCAGTGTGCTCAGTGGGAAATGACAGGAGCCCAATAGCTTGAGGCTAAGCAGCAGGAGCTTTCATGAATGAGGGGTCAGATACAGTAGTGACTGCAATTGTGGAGCTGTGCTAATGGTTGCTATGCCTAAAAGTACTCTCCCCCCCTTTCTGTGTGTGTGTGTGTGTGTGTGTGTGTGTGTGTGTATGTGTGTTTATGTGTATTCATGAGTGCACTGTTTGTAAGATACACTGGTAGGAAAAATAATTGTGTCTGGGAGAAATTTTCTTTTTATTGGCTTCTCACTACTTTTAAGTAAATTAAAACTATTTTTTCTTAAATGTACAAGAAAGCACACTAAACACGGGAGAAAAGGCATCCTCCAAAGGTTGTGAAGATATGGTGGGTGTTTTAAAGCCTTAACAAATTATTTGATGGATAATTAAACTTGTGGTGGCAGAGGAATGTTTCTGACTAGGAAAAGGAAGTTCTTTCTTGTGTGGGGTAATGGTGGCGAGAGGAGGCAGGGCAAGCCTGCTTGATCTGGAGTAAGGAGCAGCTACCTGGAGAGGTCACAGTCACTTTCACCTACGGGGATGCACTGGAAAAGGACTAGCATAGAAGATATATAAGCCAGTTACAGACAAACCCTTTCAGTTCCGTGTAGTTCAATTGTGCTACCTCTGAGGTATAGAGGTTACACAGTGTCAGTAAATTAAAAAAAATTAAGTTCCTTCTTTTGGATTAATGGAATTGTGATACAATCAATTAAATTCTAATCCTTAGCATGGAAAGTTTTCAATTTTACTCTTTTAATAGTTGCAAATTTCTTTCCTGTTTATATAAATAAATCTATATACTTCTAGACAAATTATTCTGCTATGATAAATTGTAAAAATCTTGTAAAGAATGCTTAATGTCTATGATATCCACTACCAGTGTAGAAGAATAAGAAGAGGGAGTTATTGAGTCCTATCCTAATTTCTAAACACTGTTTGCTTTGTTGAAGTGTAATCAAACACCTGATGCCAACACTGTAGTTGGAAGTTTCTTTGGTCCTGCCCAGGGCCCTGTGGTCGGGATGAGTCTCTCCTGTCTGGTCCTGCAGCAGCTCAGACCCAAATAAGCATACAGATGCTTAATATTAATTATAACTGCTTGGTAATTTGCTCAGGCTTGTTACTGACTATCTCTTACACTTAAATTAACCCATAAATATTATCTTCGTTTAGCCATGTGGCTTGGTACCTTTTTTCAGATCTGCCTTCACATCTTGCTTCCTCTGTGTCTGGCTGGTGACTCCTGACTCTGCTCTTCCTCTTCCCAGCATTCCTTTAGTCTGCTCGCCCCACCTATACTTCCTGCCTGACTACTGGCCAATCAGCATTTTATTAAACCAGTGTATAAGGGCATTATCCCAAGCACAAAACTAACATTTCCACACTGATTTCTTGTCTAAGACCCCATTTTGAGTCTTCTTTATTCTGGTCATCCAGGCTATCTTTGCATGAAATAGGCTGAGAGCTGGTGTGGCTCAGCAGGAGCTCCCTAAATTCATAGTGGTAAATAGACAGACAATTGTCAATGTGCAAGTAGCATCTTTCTCCCACTTCACCAACATCTTCCTCTATAATTCCATCTTCTGACACCTTCACTTCTAATTGTTCAGACGATCTCCAAAACCCATTTTTTCTTCTGATTTCATGACAGATTAAAAATGAAATAATGGTTGCCAAGAGGAACATGCAACCACATGGGGGACAGTTTGTAGGGTGCAGGGACAAGAAGTGGGAACAACAATGGCAGAGGATGATAGTAAGGGGATGTCATAAAGTATAATGATATATGTCTATGAAAACACCACAGTCCCATTACTCTGTATGCTAGCAAAATTCATTTTAAAAACTCATTATATACTAATAATCTTATCAATACATGTGTTTTTGTGTGTATCTAAAAAATGAGCTTCCTCTGAGGAAATGAACTCCACCAAAAACCAGAAGAGAAAGCATGGACACACCCTGAGTTCCACCCATCCCTGAAATCAAGTGAGAACTTCATATTTTTAAGAAAGAATTCCATAATAATTGGTTTTCTGCTGTCTTGCATGAAATCATGAGACATGGAATGTGTGCCAAATAATTCTGAGCCTCTTAGTGTGATCAACCTCTTGTGAGTAATGGAAAGGGATTCAGACAGATTCCTTCACTATTGAGATCACAAATTTACAGAAAACTATGAAACCAGCCTAATACCTTAAAGGCAGAGGATGTCTATGAAATTTGGTGAAATGACAGCATGCACCCTTCTTACTTAAATATTTAAAAAAATGTCATACATGTATACCCACAGAAACTTATGTGAGATCCTGAATGATGGAATATTTAGACAGTAATTAAGACAGGGAGACATGTAACTTTCTTTTTCCTACCAAATGTCCTATTTAACTCACATATGAATCAAGTTAAAACATTCAGAAAAATATCTTAAATAGATGTTTAGGAAAGTAGTCTTACTTGAAAGTTTCAGAAAAGAGAACAGAAATCCAGCAGTCATATTACTTAACCTAGATCTAGACTTTTTATTTTAAGGATAACTCAGGCATGACTATCATTCTAATTTATTTAAAGGTTACATACTGTTCATGTGTACATAAACACATGCTCTATGACTCTACAGTCATAGAAGAAGTGGGTCTATGATTTCACTGTGACCACCACCCCTTACTATCTTGAACAGTCCCTAATAAGCAGACACAGGACTCATGTCATCAAAAAATCCAAACATTTCCATCTGTATCTTCTAGAATTTTGGTGATAGGCCAATTAACCTGTGAGGTCCCAACATATTATCAGCAGGAGGGCAACTGTCTGAACTCAAGGTATGTTTAGACAAGCAGGCCAGTATGGTTGAGCTTTTAGCTGTCCCCAGGGGCCATCTTAGCCTCCTGTAAGACAAGAAATCTGCACAACCTTTCTGGGTCACTCAAATAAGGCAAACAATATTGAGGGTCTCAGGTCTTTGGAATGCTTAACTTTCCTGCTCATTTATTTGAAAACATGTTCTTTCAGCTAGAGCTAGAGATCTCTGAAACAACCTTGTCCTGGGTCACTTAGAGGGAGAAAATGCATGGCAATATGGAAAGAGACCATTGCCCCACATGCATTCAACCAAACACTGAATTTTCCAGGAAACTTGAAAACTCTAGTAAGCCCCTAAATCAAAGCTGAGCAAGTTAGCTATAAAGATGCTGAGGAAAATACCTGAGAGACTCATGTGCATTTTGCCTTTTGTAAATGTGAAATTAATATTAATGGAGACAAGGGAAATCAGCTCAGGAAGTAATGCCACTGAGTTTGTCTAAGAAGAAACAGAACCACCAGGGTTACATAAATATACATACTTCCCAGTGATACAGCATTTGTAAGAGGGAATTTCCTCCAGCAAAGGGACATGAGTAATGTGATATAAGAAGACGACTAGACAAGCAATTCAGAATGTGTAAAAATGCTTCTCTGGAAAATGTGTTTAAGGCTTTCACAATTTTATGGAGGGGGAAAAAGTAAATTCAGAGGTAGGGTTGGAGTGCCTAATCATTTTTCTAATCATAAACTATTCAGGTCAGGTGTCTGATTTGCCTTTGCTTCATGATAAAAAGAACTAAAATATATCCTCTCACTCCCCCAGATTTCTGGCAGAATTCTGTGAAATAAAAATGCATGCCTAGATTGCAAGAATAAAAGATGTCTCTAACATAATATAATAAACTGATATTTTCCTATAGAATTACATTTAAAGATGGTTTCTTCATTATTAAATATAAACATTTTCTAGTTTTCTTCATCTAAAAATCTATCACTCTAGTGCATGCAAAAAAAAAAAAAACCCCGAGAACATGTTTTCTATCCCACAATCCTATTTGAGTTGAGATTGAGTACATAATTAAACCTGGCTTGAAGTCAACTATACAAGAGTTGAATGGATACCAAGTCCAACTGAGAAAGATTTTACCATATGAATGTTCTTTTCCTAAGACTAAAACACAGGCTAGATTTCCAAGTTTCAGAATGTTGCTCAATGAAAGAAATATATTGCCCATATAAAAAAAGTAAATAAAATGACAGTGCAATCTATAATCAAAGGCAACAATAGCCACAGAACATGCAGAACAAAGGTTTTTTGAACTAGGCAGCACAAAGGAAAAAGTTTAATATATAATCCATTCAGAGTAAATGGTCTTTTATGACTAAAAATGAAAGACTACTGCAGCTTAGAGGATTTTTTAATCTGACTTTTTGTTGTTGTTGTTGTTGTTGTTGTTGTTGTGTTTAACCAGTTCTAAGACTAGCACAAATAATTAACTCTTTTTATAGTGGGAGAATATTAAGACACAAATATTTTCCAAGATGTTATTATTTTAACTTAACTCCAATTTCACAACATAAAATGCACTTTTAAAATACTTTCTTTTTAAATTTATCATAAGTCCATTGCAAAATCCCCCCGGGGGGGCATTTTTGTAAGAAAAGGCAAAGATTGGTCTCAACTTGGAATTTCTTGTACAGAAAGCATTTGATAAGTACCCGCCAGTACTTGTGAAAGCACACAATAAAGATATCTGCCCATCCCAGGGAATGGAATGGTAAGAAACAACATAAGAGATAGAAAAGTGGGCTGTCATGTTTATCTTTTATTTACAGGTATTGGAGATAAATGGTATTCATCAGAAAGCAGATGTCTTTGATTTCATGGATGGCTAAAATTCTTTCTTGTTATTTAACTTCAGTACATTAAAGAAGAGGTGGAAAGAGACCAGAAATCAGAAGGGTGTTGGGGAATGGAAAGAGGAAAAGAGACCAGAGAAAAGAGAATGGGAGGAGAAGAAAGAGGAAGAAAAGATGACACATGTGTGTTGCATCTAGCAGTGATGTGGGTGGTCCACAGACAGTGTGTGGTACTAGCAGCAAAGAAAAATTGGTCAGATTGTGTATTTAGGGATATTGAAAAGTACAGATAAGTTATTGAATTTTTTAAATCACAATAACAAAAATTCATGTCATTTCACTCGCTGAACTAGAGAAATAATTAATTTCACCGAAAAGAAAATAACACTTTAATATTATAAGCAATTTAGTTCTACAATTAATTGTATTACACATTTGTGGATGATACCTCATCAATAACAATGCATTTATGTTTGGTGTGTAACACTTATTCACATATTCTACCCTGACAAATAAAACCTAAAATTCTTAAAGAAAAGTGGTCCTTTGTTATTTTTAATTAATATTTTTTTCCAAAATTAGTGAATTGAAATTCTCAGAAAATAAATAAGCATGTCATCTCAGAATTTCAAACCTTTTTTGAAAGAATATATTTTGCTACCTGGTTAGGCATGAGTTTGTGTTTTTGTCTATGCCTGTTACTAGCCATGATTATAAGATCATCTATTCAGAGAAGTAGTTGACTTCTTGAAATATAATAGTCAGTCAGATTTTGGAACAAACCATGAGTTCCTACAGCATGGAACATCTTATACATGCAATAAATCTCTTATCTTGCTAATTTTCACATTGATTTATCATGGTTTTGTTCTTTGTTATGACTATCAATCTCCTTTAGGTTCTGTAGTGTTCAGATGCAAAGGCATAGATTAGAAGGTTGGAGGAAGGGAAGTGGATCCTTGTGCTTTTGCAAATGAACTTACATCTTTAATAACTGAGAGGATATTTTTCTGTTTAGAAACATAATTACCCAAAAGAGAACTAATAGGAAGTATGAGAAAAACTAGAATTTTAGAAAACAGAGATTATGGCATGAAAACTGTTTTAGTATTAAATATGATCAAAATATGATTAAGAGAGAGAGAGAACTTAAAAAAAATGTTTAATTTGGGGGAATTTAGTTTTGTTTATTCTAATATAAGTAAAAATTCCAAGTGTGTGTCCAGAGATGAATTTTCAGTGTCTTGGACAGGATTCCATGAGGCCTGCTGAGCTTGGCATAACTGACATCAAAACAATATTCCATGGTATAAAATATGTTTTTAATTAGTATTATAAGAAATAAGCAGAGAAGGTGGTAAAAGAAAAGGAACACAGCCTCTAGACAGAAGAAACAAATATCAAATATTGGTGAGTTATAAATGACTTTATGGTCTTGGGAATTTTAATTTTGGAGTTTCAGTGTCTTTGAGTATGAAGAAAACTCCATGCTATCTAGAATCACATTAAAAAACCTGTTCTTTCCATACAGTTTGGACTCATTCATTAATGTTTTTGTTTTTGTTGTTGCTTGTTTGTTTGTTTGTTTTGCATTCCCATAATGACTGTTCTAAATCCCTAAGAACATGAACTTGACTTCTTGGCATTTGTTTCTCCTACAAGATTGTGGGATGATATAGGGCTGACTGGGATACAGAGCGTGGTTCAAGGGTTCTGGCCCAGTGATTTCCAGGTATTGGAAGGCCAATGTTTTGTGTTCTCATGGGGTCACAATAGATGCTATCCACATGATTCTGAGTCATTTTATGAGGGGGTAAGATGAAAGGGACATACAGACAGCTAAGAAAGAAGAAACTTGCCCAATGGTTTTCACCACACAACAACAGAAAGCAATAAACTAGGCATCAGAATGTAGATTGTTAAGAGTCTTGAGGTCTAAGACTGGTGGATTAAATTCCCATAAAAAACAAGGGAGCAAGGGGTTGTCTCAGATCACAACAAAAAGCTTCAAACAAGAGAAATAGTAGATCCATAGGAAGAGAATATTGGCTGCACACTGATTTGAACTGGCCTGAGCATGAATAATCTTCTATGGTTCCTATTAACATATAAGATTTGATATAAATGTGCCAGTATTTTATGCTAATAATCTAAAGCAATAAGTGGCTCTGGTAAATTGTATTTTTCTACATAGTCACAGCCTATTTTTGCACCAGAATGAATAAAAGGTGGCAGGACAGAAACTGATAATTAAAGAGACATGAATGCACCAAAACATACACCTAAGCATACAACATACTTCATTTGTGATGATCTGTTAAACAAAATGTTTCATATAGTTATAATTATGATGATGATGACTACTGTGTGTATAATGTGTGTGTGTGTATGTGTGTGTGTGTGTGTGTGTGTGTGTGTAAGTGATGTTTATTTGGAAAGGGGATGAGAATAAATGCCACTGTGTGCAAATGCCACTGTGTGCATGTGTAGGTCAGGGAACAGGTTTGTGAAATAGATTTTCTTCTTCCACCTCCTCTTCAACTATTAAACTCAAATAATCAGGTATCACACTACTGAGCCATATCTCTGTTGTGGCAATGATCTCCTAATTCCTTGGACATACTATTTAAAAATTATGTATATATACAAGAAATGGAAAATAATAAAATCATTATTAGTCTAATTTCCTGAAAAGGAGACAGAATATGTGACCTTGATACTTGGGGAGAAGACTAATCTTTGGGAAGGGCATAGAAACAGAAAGGGGCAATTAGAGTCTCCATTGAGAAGTCAGGTGTTAGTCTTATGGATCTGCCTTTATATTTTACTTGGCCTTTTTCTTTTGCAGCTCTTAATATTTTTTCTTTATTCTGTATGTTTAGTGGTTTGATTATTATGTGGCAAGGGGACTTTTTTTTGGATCCAATCTATTTGGTGTTCTGTAACCCTCCTGTATTTTTATAGGCATTTCCTACTTTAGGTTGGGAAAGTTTTCTTTTATGATTTTGTTAAATATATTTTCTGTGCCCTTGGGTTGGTATTCTTCTCCTTCTTCTATCCCTATTATTCTAAGGTTTGGTCTTTTCATGGTGTCCCAAATTTCCTGGACATTTTGGGTCATGACGTTGTTGGCTTTAGTGTTTTTCTTGACTGATGAATCTATTTTTTCTACCATATCTTCAATGCCAGAGATCTGCTCTTCCATCTCTTGCATTCTGTTGGTTATAGTTACATCTGTAGTTCCTGTTTCTTTACTCAGATTTTCCACTTCCAGCATTACCTCAGTTTGTATCTTCTTTATTGACTCCATTTCAGTTTTGAAATCTTAAACTGTTTCCCTCACTTGTTTAATTGCTTTCTCTTGGCTTTCAAGGGACTTATTGATTTCTTCCCAATTTTTGTTTGACTTTTCCTCGATTTCTTTAAGGGAATTTTTCACTTCCTCTTTTAATATCTCTAGTATCTTCTAAAAGTCTTTTTTATGGTAGATATCCTCTGTTTCTTCTGTGTTGGGATGTTCAGGTCTTGCTGATGTAGGTTCTGATCTTTGGGAAGGGCATAGAAACAGAAAGGGGGTGTGTACTCCCAAATGGCCAACAATATACAGTGGAAATCTGTAAAAATGCATGCATGAAATAATAAACAATTAAACAAACAAACAAATAAATAATAAAGAGCTGCACTCTGTGAAAACTAGCTTCAGAGAGATGGACAACCATGCCCCACCTTTCTTGCTGGGTTCATTGTCTTCTCAGATATGTTGGCTGAAAAGTGACAAGAAACTCGTGGAAGGGGGAAGGAAGGTAACTTTTCACTTCTCAGGATAGGGTGTGTGAAATATTAGAAGATTCCATAGTTGTAGAAGGATGAGGAGAACCTTCTTTACAACATCAGATTCATTTTCCCAAAAACTTGGGCATTATGAGCTTGAACTTTGCTGGACAAAATTATTCCAAAACCTGCTTAGAGATCATTATCTAGAACTCAAACTATTTACTTAGATGTTGTATGTAACTGCCATGTGAAAAAGTCAGAGCAGAGAGAAGGGAAGAAGAGAGAGAGGGAGAGAGGAAAGAAGGAAACATGAATTACTGTTACTATCTCAGGTTGTTTGCATCTAGAACACCATCTGAATTTTTCAAATTAAAAACAATGTTTTTACAAATATTAATTTTGTGCAATTAAATTATCTAGACTTATTAAATATAAGGTTTTTGACTAGAATATATGTTAAAAGTTTGCCATATTACTAATATAAGGAAAAAAGTAAATACAATTAAAAACAGTGGTATAATGTATATATTAACTTTTAGGTTATTGTTTAATATTCATAATTTTCATTCTCCAAATCAAAAGACTTTAGGCATAAAGTCTACAAAAAATTCTTGTTGCAGCAACCTTAGAGAAATAAGCCATAAAAGAGATGTTAATAACAAGGAAGAGGACATCGCCATGGAATTGACGGAACATCTTTACAGAGAAATATTGAATGTGATTTTTTAAGTGTAAAGAAAAACAGAGGTATTCTAAAAATGCTTAAGATAAAAAGAAATCTTACAAAACTAAACAAAATGAAATGTGCATACTGTTGATGATTCTTTAAGGTGATTCCTTTGCTATTGCATGCTCCTTGCTCTGAAGCAACCTAGTGAGGCCTCCATGGGTGAATAGAGGGTATCTGGCTGGGGAAAAATGTCAACAGAAATCCTCATCAGGAGAACAAAGCCTGTGAATGGGAGGATATCATAAGGAAATGTAAAAGTACTTGACATATCTTAACTCTAGAAAGTCCCAGTTCACAACTGAAGGACTGGTGTTCTCTGTGGACTAGAGATTACATTAGTTAAACATTTGGTGCAGCATGCTCAGTGTGACAGTGATGATAAGCAATGAGTTTTATGGAAGCAGCAGTGACAATAAACAAAGAGTAGATTTGTGTTCTCTAAACTATATTTTTCCATACTGGAATTTGATTTTCATTCATTTTTAAGAAATTATTACTAGACCTTTTAAAATAATTTAAAATGTAAAAAAAAAATCGTAATTAATTCTCAAGGTTGTACCAAGACAAACTGTGGACAGGATTTCACACAGGAGCCATAGTTTCCCAATCAATACTCTAAAATTGCTGATCTTAAAATTTAAATTTGCCTAAAGGGTAGCATTAAAATCCACATTGCTGAGGCTCCCAAGCAATGCTTCTGCCTTGAAAATCAGAGATAGAGGCCAATGAGTCATGACTTCTCAAGAATTCTACATGGGGTTAATGTGCACCACTGCCAGGGACAATATGCTTGTTCATCTTTAAAACCCTTCATATAAGTCCTTTGCTAGAGAGACAAAGGAAGGAGGTTATGAGAAAATAAGAAAAATGTCCAAGGATGCTGTGGAAAGCCTGGCTTAGACTTGCTTATCAGCAGCAGATGAGATGAAGAGAATTCTTGGCTCAAGAGACCTGGGAGGAGAAGAAAATAACAGAGAAACAGGGTGGAGCACCTTGTTCTTATTACACTGCTCACAGGTTTGTCTGATTCATGCTGACCTTAAAGCCATCTAATAGAAGAGCTGACATTGTTCCATATGAATCATCTTTTCTGAATTCCAAGTCATTATTGTTGTTTTTATTGTTGAAGAATAAGATGATTGTATAGTCAAGAAATGGTTTTACAATTCCAGGCAACTGAAAACAAAAACCTTTCCAAATACCAGGACCTTACTTTTAGCTCTTTTCTGCTTTGTACTACTTTGAATGAAAGAGTGTTTCCCTCAGAGGTCTCCAGCCTATTCTAGAGATCACAGATTGAAAGTGACATCATGGAAATGTCTCCTATGCCCTTGTGCCTCCATCTTTTGCTTCTTTGGGACCTACCTTTGTCAAGTATCTTACCTTCCTTTTCTCCTCTCTGCATCAGCACTACCTCCTGTCCTTGCCACCTACTCATTCCTATGTTTTTCTTTTCACTCATAAAAGACTGTACCAATTAACTATTTTACCACCCATATTTCCCCCCCTCAGATCTACTCTTTTACTCATTTCTGGAATAGTCAGATGTGAAAGTAAAGACTCACCTTTGTGTCATTGTCAAATTGGCTGGATTTGAAAATACCTCTGAGTAGCAGTCTAGTCACCCTTTGTTTTATATCTAGTATCCACCTATGAGTGAGTACA
>CABHPH010157194.1:4700-20609 GCA_902168325.1 Peromyscus nudipes | reverse complement strand
GGCTTGGACCTGCCTAGGCTCAGTGTGCTGGGTTCTGCTGACTCCCCTTGGGAGACCTCAATGTGGTGGATGTGTGGATGTGGGGTGGCTTGGGAAAGAGGGCTGTGCTTCCTGTAATTTCTTTTTTTTTAACCAAAGTTGATTCTCCCTCAGCTTCAGCTGACAATTTTCTTGGACTATTTAAGTCCTTCTCACCTTGTACAGTTTGAAATCAATTACATAGTTCTTGAGTTTTTAATCTAATTATGGACCGTAGCCATTTTATATCTCCTAGCAATTTTTGAAAATCATTAAGAGTTTGTAATTGATCTCTCCTGATTTGGACATTCTATGGTTGAATTTTTGTAATCTATCTTATATCCTAGGTAATTAATAGTACCTTCTCTTTGTATATTTACAGGAGCAATTTGTAATCCTCAATAGGGCAAATTTCTCTTTATTCTATCTAACATTTTTTAAATAATGTATCTTCCTCTAAAATGTCTAGTAAGATATTTTCCCTATAATAGGAAATTATAAATTTAGGAAACTGTTTATGAATTATTTCTAATGGCTGTTTCACAAAATATTAATCCAAGGTGGAGTTGTTTAACAGTTTTTGTGGCAAGAACCTCAACTGCTATCTTCTAACAGGCTTCGAATTATTATAAGTGGGAACCATGAAACAAATTTGTTTCTCTCCTGTTCCTGCAATTATAGTAAAAAAAAAGTTTACAAACAATTTTTAAATCAATCCCTGTAATAGACAATCCTTTTTGTAATAAGTAAGACAAAATAATTCCAGATTGTAAAGAGCCCATTGCCTGAATCACTTTATTTGTGGCTCTTAAATCTCTTAACAGTCTCCATTTTCCAGATTTCTTTTTAATGACAAATATAGCAGAATTCCAAGAACTGATTGATTTTCCAATATGTTGAGCATTTAGCTGCTCCTGTACCTGCTATTCTAGTGCTTGTAATTTTTCCTATTTCAGAGGCCATTTTTCAACCTGCACAGGATTTTCAGTTAACCATTTTAAAAGTAGGGCTGTTGGTACCTTTTATAGACCAACAGGTATTTCTCCCTGATTATGTACAACCTGAACATTCAGTGACTATTCTTGATAATACCTTTTAATATTTCTCTCAGAAGCATTCTTTATTTTATGGTTTGTTTCTGAGAATGTAGGAATGCTGATCTGTGCTTTGCATTGCTGTAACAAATCACACCCTCATAAATTCATTGCTATGTTAGCCATAAATAGATTTAATTTTCCTATCTGTCCTTTTCACCCTACATACTCAACCTACCTTGTATTTTGTTTTACCAGAGATAAAGTTCCAATGCATAGAAGCTGAATATTTTCCTACTGAAGTGGCCAATCTGCTTGCCAACATTTCAGTAAAATTATTGTTAAGCCTACCCCTGTGTCTATAAGACCTTCAATTGCGATGTCATTTAGTCATATTTTTAGTTTTAATCTTTGATCATTTATATAAGTCTGCCAATATACTTGTTTTATTATCTCTCCTGATTTTTTGTTTTATCTACTGAAACGCCTCAGTGTTTGATCATATCCTGATGAATATGGTATTTTATAAGAGGCATCACATGTTTTAATTGCTTTGTTGGTACGTTTCTCCAATAATGTCAGCGAATGATTGAACTATATTTCATACTGGGGCCTGAAGGAGTTCCCCTAAGGCATTTCCCAATGGCAAAAGTTTACCTTGCCTGTCCCTGGTTGATCTGTATTCATCAATCCAATGCCAGCCTTTGCCACATCTTCTGCATACTCCAGAAGGGTGGGGTCTTCTGTGTAGATTATCTCTAGAAAAAAAACATTGTTTCTATGAATATATTGCCTCCAATCCATTTTCAGGTGACCTTGATTACCACTTTTAAAACATCTGATATTTTTATGTTTCTTAAATTTTTTAGAGAAATTACTTCTTCTATCAAAGTAGCATCAAAACCATGAGATCCAATATCAGCAGTATTTCTATCCCATTAATCTATTGGTACTTATCTTGCATTTAAAGGTCTAATCACACTTTTGTCTTCTAAACTAACATTTTCTAAAGCCAAGTGTTCTATTAACATTTGCCTTACTCCTGGATTTGATACTATTCTATGTACAGTTCAAGTCAACCTTTGTAAAAAAAAAAATCAAGAATGCTTGTTTTGGGCCTAATATAATTTTAGTAAATGACTTAGACCTCTTTTTTGATTCTTCAACCTTGTCCCAAACATTCAAAGCTGCTAGATGACTTAGGGCCAAGGTGAAATCATCAACCCCGAACTGTCTTTGTAAGTCAGCTCATTGACCTTCACCAAGAACTAGTCTTAGGTAATGTCAGTACCTCTAGCCATATTTCATTGTTCTATGTAACTTCCTTTGTTCTCCATGTCACCATTGTAACTGAGGACCAGCTTCCTATATTGCTGTACTAAATATCTTTAGTCTTGCATCATAATTTTGTCCTGAGTTGCCCATGAATTTAACATCTGTTTCACATAAGACGAATACAAAACTTATGAAACAACTGCTTCCTTAAATCTCCTCAAATCTATCATTTCCATAGGATTCCATTTAACTTCTTCATTGCTGTGGGGGTGTCTCTGGTCTACTGGTCATTCTTGTTTAGTAACTGAATAAACTAAGGTTGATTTTCTGATAGTCTTGTGCTTCCCCTCTTCAGTTTCAAAATGCAGCGGTGTGGTAGGTTCTGGTCTCGATTCCTCTATCTGTGTCTGAATAGTTTTCTTATTTTCATTATTGGGTCTTTCTGAGTCTTGTATCCTGTCAGTCAATTTTATCATATTTAACACAGTTATTAAATCACCTTTTAATGGATAAATACGAATTATCAAACTGATAATAAGTATAATCTACATTATGTCAATCCCAGCTAAGCTGGTGAACCTTTCATTTATTTTTTTTTCCATTTTTTTTTTAAGTCATCCATTGTGGCACTATACAGAGTTCTAGCTCCTAACTCTCTGCATTGTCCTAATCCCCATTCTTAATGTGACAAAGGTTTTCTTTGTTTGTTTGTTTGGTTTTTTGGGGGGTGACTTCCCAGGTGTGCTACCAAAGCTGATGTCTTTTCAGTTTTTCCACTGTAGTGACAGCTGTGAAGGCAGAGATATGCAGGGCAGCCAGTAGCAGCAGCTCTTGGGGCTGTGTGAGGACACAGGGAAGCCTGGGTTGGTGTGGTGGGTGCTAAGGCCGATGGCAGTGGTGGCATAGGGGGACATGAGGATGCCCAAGGGAGTGAGTGCAGGGAAGCCTAGATGACAGAGCCAGTGGCAGTCAGCTACAGCTGCAGGGCCTGCAGGACCATGTAGAAAGGGAGTGTCCTGCATGCAAGTGTAGAGGATTAGCAGTGGCAGATGCCCTCGCTTGCATGGGTGTCATACGGCATCAGTGTAGGGAGCAGAGAAATGGGGACTGTGGTGAGAGAAACGCATGACCTATGGTAATGATGTGGGACTATAGAGGTGGTGTGAGAAGCTGCCCAAGCAGTGGCTGCTTTGGTGGGAAGAAGTGGCAGCACTGGAAGCCACATGATACTGTGCCACATGTTGGATGCCAGATTTTGAGTTTATCTAAATTATTCTATTGCCAATAAAAACTCAGGAGCAGATATTGGCATGAAAATCTGATAGATCAAAGAAGCTGTGGAGTGACCAGCTGAACTTCCCTTTCTTACCAGAGACCAAACATGGGACTCTCTCTCCACACATCACAACGGAAAATAAGACTGTGATATTTCTAAGTCCCTTCCCACTCCTTCCCATGAGTCTTCTCTATCCATATTCCTGGCTTCTCTGTGTTTAAATCAAGTCAGCTTGTTGCTGGCTCTACCCCCTAATATTCAGCAAACTTTATTAATACAGTCTCACAGTGTCACAGTGTGATCAAATATCCCACAGCTTCCAATAATTACCAAAATTTGTCTACCTTCATTGTCTTAGACTTACCGAGACAATTTTGTGCTACCCAAATACACTTGGATGTATGGTATTCCACTGCAGTGTGATTTACTTACCAGAATCTACACTCAGAAAACTGCTTCTTGATCTCTGTGCAAATAATATTGGAGCAGCGAAATTGCAGCTTCATAGAGCTGAAACTTCATATTCAAGTCTCCTCTCCATACTTAGTTATTGCCTGGCCTGAGCTTGCACTGATCTCATGGATGCTGCTACTAACACTGTGAGCTGTGCTACTGGCATACAGTGTTCAGAGATACTGTTTCCCCAAAGCCATCATCACCTCTCACACTCATAATTTTTCTTTCTCCTCTTTTGCAATTATCCCAATTATTCCTGAGCCGTAAGAGGAGGAGATTCAGGATATCTTTTCATGGAATATCAGTGCAGCTCTCAACCTCATCTGATAAGTTTTTACTTCCACTATATGGTGATTTACACAGAGATATAAAACTGAACATGATACAGAGATTCTGATTTTTGTTTTTGAAAAAACAAAGGCACTCTTTCCCTTTTAATGTGTATGTTTAGTCATGAATACTTTTTTTTAATTTGACAAAATATAATATTATGGATTCCAACAACTAGAAAACAGAAATGTGAGTAATAAATGTGAGGATTAAAAAAGATCACTCTCAAACACTAATAAATCATTGTCTATGTGGGTGTGCTTGGGGCCCATGAACATCTGGCATTAAAGCTACCAAAGCACCAACACTGGGAACAAGTGAGCTTGATGTTCATAGACTATGTCTGCTGCAAACATGTATGTATATGTATATGTGTATGTGTGTGTGTGTATCAATAAAACTCTTATTAGTCAATAAAATATTATTGAGCCTCAGGAAGTCAGTCAGAGGACCAAAATAATACAGTACAGATAAAGCTACTAAATACAAAACAGTATTTTTTGTAGTTATTTTCATTTTAGAAAGTTATTTAGCATTTTAAAAACTGTGGAGTAAAATATTACAAGACATAGTTTCAAATTTCTCCTTGAAGAATCTCCTGCTGATTAAGACTCAGTGAATATACATTTTCTATTTCTTGATATTCATAATTCATTAAGAAAAGCTAATAAAATGGGAATGGACTAGAGAGTACAATCATGAGTGTGAAGACTAAGGATACTTAGTCCTGCATCTCTCTCTCTCTCTCTCTCACTATCTCTCTCTCTCAGTTTGTCTCAAAAATAGTTAAATGTAAAAATACTACAGTAATAGAACAATATTCCTGAATTTAGCTTTAATATTTTTATGTCACTTGAGAAAATGGCTCATGTACATACTGAATGTTTTAAAGTCATGAATGTAAATATAAAATAGGTTTTTAAATTTTTTATTGTATTTGGCATAATGCAAAAGGAACTCCACTGGAGATCTCATGTGAAAGTAAAATTAAGGTCATATAACAGTAGTATTTATAAAATTCTGTTATTATTTTCAGGTTTACATTCATAATTTCAGGTTAAGCAAATTATGATGTCATATCACTAGTGTTTCTTTACATAAATAAGGATTACTATTATTGTATATTTTAACACTTTATTCATTAAATGCATCACTCAAATGTATGCAACAGTATTGCAATAGACAGTGTTCTCTAAGAACAGAACTGATATAATGAATACAAATTACAAAGGGAATTTATTATATCAGTTTATAAAATATAGGATGTCTCATCCAGACAAGGGCTGCCTGCAAAGACAGAGGTTGAGAACCTAGAATCTGCTTGATACACAAGGACAGATCATTCAGAAGTCCAGTTCTTGAAGGTCTCAAAGACTAATGAAGAGTAATCAGTCTTTAGTCATCAGTGGTAGGCTGAGGAAGCTCATTTCAATGAGGAATTGGAGCCAGCAGCAACAGTGCGAACATACTCACAAGCAAAGAATAAAGGCATGCTGGGAAAAGCAGCTGTTCTCCTAGATTCCTTTCATTCTGAGCCTTAGTTAGAGGACACTGCCCATTCTGGGGGTGTCTTAACCTCTGAGTTGATCCTCTGAGAAAAGACTCACAAACAAAACAAAACCTGTTTCTCTTTCTAGTCATTCTCATTCCCAGCTAAATTCAAAACCAAGATCAACCATTACAGATAGGTAACAAATTATCATTAGGAATAAACATAATTATTTTTATCTGTTCTGTAGAATTTGCTACAAATACTTTTAGGATTTCATGATATATATACAAGCTTTCTACACATTTGTGCTTTAAAAATGCAATAGTTTTATTTTTTGAGAATCTAATACACTGTGTTTTGTTCTTGTTAAAAATTCCTCATTCAGCTCTTCCCAGACACAATTCCTTCATACCTACTCAAATTTGTGCCCTATTGTTTAAAAAATCATCACTTGTGTTACCCATTCACTTTTGAGTTTGGTACCATCTACCGGAGCATAGTCTAACTGCTGGAGCCCCATACACTCAAAGAAAACCATTCTCCCTCTTCCAGTTGTTAACAGTTAACAACAGCTCTTCAGTTAGGAGTGGAGTTTCACATCCAGTACTGTATTCTGGGATTTTCTCTGGCTTGAGCTTGTTTAGGTCTTATGTGTGCTGTCACAAATACTGTGTATTTATATAAGCCCCTTCCCTGCACCTTCCATAATCCTTTTTAATTAGATTGTTTACTTTCCTGATTTTTTTATATTTGTAGTATATTCTGGATATTAACTTATCAGACAGTTAGCTGGAAAATATACTATATCTCAGTGGACTTCCTTCTCATTTTATTGATTGTTTCCTTTGCTATAAAGAAGCTTTGAAGTTTTATGAGGCCTGAGTTTTCAAGTATTGGTCTTAGTTCCTGAGTAGCAGTTGTCCTTCTCTCCAATTTACATGATACTGTTAATTTTACAGACATTCCATAATACTCTTACTCCCTAAAAATCATGTTCTATCATGGAGTTCAGAAAAGCAACTAGAGTTTGATACAACTTTCAAAGTTTCTACCATATCTTCCTTATTCCTTATAATCTATATTCCTGTGAAAATATATTGTTCTTGCATAAAACACAGCTGCTCTCATGTGAAGTTTTCCCACCATTGCCTGTCTGCCTGGTTATCCTTTTCATCAACATGATGTGACTTAGAATCATCTGAGAGTAATCCTCAATTTAGGAGTTGCTTAGATTTGATTGGCATATCTGATCTTGTCAGCATATCTGTGGAGGATTGCCTTGATTATTAATTGATACTTGAGGGCCTGGTCCATTGTGGGTGGCAGTATCCTTAGGCATTGGATCTTTGGATATATAAGAAGACTAAATAAGCATGAGCCTGGTAGTCACCCAGACAATGAGGCCTTCATGTTTCCTATCTTCATGTTTCTGTCTTGAGTCTTACACTGTCCTTCCTAAATGATGGAATGTGTCTGGAAGTTTAATGCAAGTAAATATTTTTCACCTCAAGTTGCTTTTGGTAAGAATTTCATCATAGCAACTGAATAAAACAAGGACATTATATTTCTTCTACTGTCTTCTGGTCTCTGGTATTGATGGGAACATCAAGCAAGAGTATTCTAGTCTCTCAATAGCTTTTATATTCTATTCTACTGGTAACTAAATTTCCTTTCATTTTCTTGAGAACCATGGTAGTAATATTAGTTTCTCATCTTGAAAGTTTGGAGCTTTTCATTCTGCCTGCCTGGGCCCAAATACACACATAAGGGCTTATATTAATTATAAATGCTTGGCTGATGGCTCAAACTTATTACTAACTAGCTCTTACATTTAAATTAACCCATTTCTATTAATTTATGTATTGTCAGGTGTCCATGGCTTTACCAGTCCTCTGGCATCTTGGTTCTTGAGTAGCTGGCTAGCATCTCCCTCCAGTTTACCTCTCTTCATCTGAGTCCTCAGTTTGATTTTCAGCCTAACCTTATCCTACCTTACCATTGACCAAACAGCTTTATTATCAACCAATGAGAGCAACACACATTCACAGCATACAGAAGGATCATCCCACAGCACTTATAGAAGGAAATGAGACATTACGCAATGTGGGGTTAAATTATCCAACAAGTGGATAGAGAGATTGTTCTGTGCTCAGGAGAATATACTGATCTTACAGAGGCTCCAATAAGAAGATTCACTAGCAGGTGTAATCCTAGCTCCAGGGGATCTTTCACCATCTTCAAGACTTTGTGAGGAAATACACTGAGACCTTCTGCCATCCAATATATACATATACACATAGCTAAAAATAAAAATGAAATCCTTAGCTGTGCAGAGACTTTAGCAACATCTAGAGAATGAGATGACAAAAGTTTATAAAAACATCTTTCTGCTGATGTTCAGCATAATTATAATTTCAATATTTTGTTCCATTGGTTTGATTTGGTTTTGTCTTTGTTGTTTTTTCTTATTTCCTTCCATGAGGTATTTTTTTCCAGTGTTTTTTCCCTTTTATTGTTTCTCAGCTATTTAAATCCAATGATTGAGAAGTCTCTGTTTAGATCTGTGTGTGTGTGTGTGTGTGTGTGTGTGTGTGTGTGTGTGTGTAGTTTCCTGAGTTCTTTATATGTTTTGCCTATTAGTCCACAATTGGATGAGGAGTTGGTAAAAATATTTTCCTATCCTGGAAACTTCTACTTTGTCCTAATGACAGTGTCTCTTCCATTACAGAAGCTTTTCCGTTTCATGGTGTTCCATTTATTAATTGTTTTTCTAGGTGTCCGTGCTATTAGTGTTCTATTCAGGATGTTTTCTGTGCCAATGAGTTCAAAGCTATTCTCAATTTACTCTTCCATTGATTTCAGTGTACATGATTTTTTCTTGAGGTTTTTGAACCATATGGAGTTGAGTTTTATGGAGGGTAATAAGTAATAAGTATCCATTTGCATTCTTCTACATACGGAAATCCAGTTGGCACCATATGTTGAAGATGCTTTTTTTTTTCAGTGTGTATTTCTGGTGCCCATATGTGAGTGGATTACTGTCTAGGTCTACAATTAAATTCCAATGATCAAAGTGTCTGTTTTCATGCCAATATCATTATAGCTATGTAGTACAACTTGAAATCAGAAATGGTGATACCTCTAAAACTCCTTTTATTATTCAGGATGATTTTATCTTTCCTGGGATTTATGTTTTTTTTTTCATATGAAGCTGAAATTATTTCTGTGAATAACGGTCTGTGAATAATTGTGTTGTAAGTTTGATAGGGATTCCATTGAATCTGTAGATTGCTCTTGGTTGGATGGCCTGCTGATTCATGAGCATGGGAAATCTTTCCATTGTATGATATCTTCTTTAATTTCTTTCTTCAAAGTCCTGTTTTTATCATGCAAGTATTTGAAGTCTTTCTTGGTTAGAATTACCCCCAGACATTTTGAGGCTATTGGGAAAAGTGTTGTTTCCCTGATCTCTCAGTCCATTTTGCCATTTGTATATAGGAAGGCTTCTGATTTTTGTGATTTTAATTGTGTATACAGCTAGTTTTCTGAAAGTGTTTATCAGCTGTAGGAATTCCCTGGGCTACTTACGTATAGTAGCATATCATCTTCAAATAATGATTTGTTCACTGTTTCCTATGCAATCTATATTCCCTTAATCTCCTTTTGTTTTCTTATTGCTCTAGCTATGACTTCAAGTACTATACTGAATAGATATGGAGAGAGTGGACAGCCTTTTCTTGTTCTTGAATTTACTGGAATAACTTTGACGTTTCTCTCCATTTAATTTGATGTTTGCTACACGCTTGTGTAAATTGTCTTCGTTATGTTTAGGGGTGTCCCTGATCTCTTTGGGACTTTCATCATGAAGGGTCTTGGATTTTTCTCAAAGGACTTTCAAGAAAATTACCGATTTCTTTTACCAACTATCAATTAGTAAAAATTGGTACAAAATTACCATTTCTTTTAAATTTTCCAATTTTGTGAAATATAGATTTTTAAAGTATGACCATATGATTCTCTGGATTTCCTTGTGTCTATTGTTAAGTTCTTCTTTTTGTTTCTGATTTTGTTAATTAGGAAATTCTCTCTCTATGTTTGTCTTTCAGTTAGTTTGAGTAAGGATTAGTCTATCTTGTTGATTTTCTCAAATAACCAACTCTTTGTTTCATTGCTTCTTAGTATTGTTCTATGTTTCTATTTTATTCATCTCAGTACTCAATTGGATTATTTATTTCTGTCTACTCCTCTTGAATTTATTTATTTTTGTTCTAGAACTTTCAGGTGTGCTGTTTAGTTGATAGTATGAGATCCCTCTGGATTTTTTATTATTTTATGTAAGTTCTTAGGGCTTTGAATTTCCCTTTTATAATTGCATTCTTTTTTTTATAACTTTGAATATGCTATGTATTTATGTTCTTTGAATTCTAGAAATCCTTTAATTTCATTCTCTATTTTTCTCTTGACCCATTTTCATTCAGTAAAGAGTTGTTCAATTTCTATGAGTTTGCAAGCTATCTACTGTTTCTGTCCTTGATATCCAGCTTTAATCCATGGTGATCTGAACAGATGTGGGGAGTCATTCTAATTTTCTTGTATCTGTTGTGACTTGCTTTGTTTCTGATTTTGTGCTCAATTTTGGAGAAAGTTCTGTGAGGTACAGACAAAAAGGTATATTCTTCTGTGTTTGGGTGAAATGTTCTGTAGCTATCTGTTGGCTCCTTTTGGTTTATGTCTATTAGCTCCAGTATTTCTCTGTTTAGCTTTTGTGTGTTTGACCTGTCCATTGGTGAGAGCGAGGTATTGGAGTCTCCCACTATCAGTACATGAGGATCAATATGTGATTTAATATGTAGTAGGCCTTTTGAACCTGGGTGCCTTTGTGTTTGTGGCATAGATGTTAAAATTGAAAAGTCATCTTGGTATATATTTCCTCTGTTGAGACTGTAGTGTTCTCCCCCAATTCAATTGGTTATTTTTCATTTGAAATCTATTTTGTTAGATAGAAAAATGACTATACCAGCTTGCTTTTTATGTCCAGTTGCTTGGAATACATTTTTATCATCCCTTTACCCTGACATAATATTTATCTTTGATGTTGAGGTGTGTCTCTTGAATGCAGCAGAAGAATGTTTCATGTTTTTGCATCCATTCAGTTAGTCTGAATCTTATTAGGGAAATGAGACCATTGATATGGAGAGATATCAATGACTGATTATTGTTTACTCCTGTTGTTTTGTTGACGTGTTGGTTGTGGTTTTGTGTGTGTGTGTCTGTCTGTGTGTGTGTGTGTATACTTCCTTTCTTTTGATTTTACTGGTGTGAGATTATTGCCCCTGTGTTTTCATGGGTGTATTTAACCTTCTTAAGTTGGAATTTCCCTTCTAGTACCTTTCATAGCTCTGGATTTGTAAACAGATAATGTTTAATTTGCCTTTATTATGGAATATCTTATTGTCTCCACCTATGTTAATTGAAAGTGTTTCTGTGTATAACAGCCTGGGCTGACATTGGTGGTCTTTTAGAGTCTGTGGCATATATGTCCCACTGAGTGTTGCTTCTAGAGTCTCCTTTGAGAAGTCAAAAATAATTTTAATAGGTCTATCATTATCAGTTACCTGGTCTTTTCTCTTGCTACTTTTAATACTTTTTCTTTGTTCTGTATGTTTAGTGTTTTGATTATTATGTGGCAAGGGTACTTTCTTTTCTGGTCCAATCTATTTGGTATTCTGTATGCTTTCTTGGACCTTTATAGGCATCTCCTTCTTCAGGTTGGGATAATTTTCTTCTATAATTTAAAACATAAAATATGTTCTGGGCCTTTGAGAAAAGATTCTTTTTCTTCCTATATTTCTCCTATTTTTAGGTTTGGTCTTTTCACAGTGTCTCAGATTTCATGGATGTTTTGTGTCAGGAAATTTTTAGATTTAACCTTTTTTGACTAATGTATCAATTTATTCTATCTCATTATCAACACCTGAGATTTTATCTTTTATCCCTTGTATTCTTTTGGTGGCACTTGCCTCTGTAGTTTCAATTCAAGTAGCTATATTTTTTCCTTTACAGAATTCCCTCAATTTGTATATTCTTTTTTATTTTATTTTATTTCATTAGCATTTATTCATTTATTTTACATGCCAAACACAGTGTCCCCTGCCTCCTCTTTTTCCATTCCATTCCCTTGCCTCCCATCTTACCCCCTCGCCATCCACTTCTATCTCTCCATTCAGAAAGGGGCAGGCCTCCCATAGGCTTGAACAAAGCATGAAACACCAAGTTAAGGTAGGACTTAAGTCCTCCCCCTGCATCAAGGCTGGGGGAGGTAATCCAGCACAGGGAACAGATTCCCAAAAGCCCGCTAAGCTCTAGGAACTGGTCCTGATCTCACTCCTGGAAGCCTTACAAACAGACCAAGCTACATAATAAGTGTCCCACACATGCAGAGGACCTAGATCTGTCCCATGTAGGCTCCCTAACTGGTGGTTCAGACTTCATGAGTTCCCATAAGGTCAGTTGTCTCCGTATGTTTTCCCATCACTACCTTGACCCCCTTGGCTTGTACAATCCTCCCTCCCTTTCTTCAGCATGGCTCCCTGAGCTTGGCCCAGTGCTTGGCTATGGATCTCTGCATCTGCTTCCATCAGTTACTAGATAAAAGCTCTTTGATGACAATTAAAGTGGTCACCAATCTCGACTATTGCTAGGAATCTTAGCTGGGGTCATCCTTGTGGTTTCCTAGAAGTTTCTCTGGCACCAGGTTTCTCTCTAACCCTGAAATGACCCCCATCAAGAAATCTCTTTTGTTACTTCCTCCCCTCCATTCCACTCCCAAACCATCTCCTGCACCCAGCTGGACCACCCTGCTCCCTCAAGTTCCCATCCCCTCATCCTCCATCCCTCCCACCTCCCACCCTAGTTTACTCAGGAGATCTATGCCTTTCTCTTTGGGTCCTACTTGTTATCTAGCCTCTGCACAGCTGTGGATTGTAGGTTGATTATCCTATATTTTACTCCTACTATCCACTTATGAGTGAGTATATACTGTAGCATGAATCTTAAAAGTTCTTATTAGTAAAATCAAACCTGAGCCAGGTATTGGGGTAAATGCTGGAAGGTCAGAGAAATAGAACAAGCCACAGCTATCTCACCTTGCCGGATCCTCAGCTGGTCTTGCTTCCTCAGACTGGAAGCCTCTATGTCCTCATATCCGAATGACTCTCAGCTGAACTGCTGCTAGAAGCCTGAAAGCTTAACCAGGCCAAATGCTTCTCCAGGCCAAATGCCTCTCCAGGGCAAATGCTTCTCCAGGCCAAATGCTTCTAGTTTCTGGTCCTCACGCTTTATATACCTTTCTGCTTTCTATCACCACTCCCTGGGATTAAAGGTGTGCTTTCTGGGATTAAAGGCGTAGGTCACCATGCTTGGGTGTATCCTTGAACACAGGAATTTCTGCCTCTGGAATGCTAGGATTAAAGGCGTATGCTACCACTGCCTATCCTCATGTTTAATATTGTGGCTGTCCTGTTCTCTGACCCCAGATAAGTTTATTAAGGTACACAATATTTTGGGGAACACAATACCACCACAACATACCTTGTTTGTTTTTCTGTGTCTGAATTACCTCACTCAGAATGATTTTTTTCTCCATGCATCCATTGCCTGGAAATTTCATGAGGTCATTGTTTTTTGTTTATTTGTTTTAACAGATAAGTAATACCATTATGTAAGTGTAACACATTTTTCTTATCCATTCCTCAGATGAGGGGCATCTAGATTGTTTCCAGGTTCTGGCTATTATGAATAATGCTGCTATGAACATTGTTTAGCTAGTGTCCTGGTGGTATGATTGAGTGTCCTTTGGGTATATGCCAAGATTAGCATAACTGGGTCTTGAGATAGATTTATTCCTAATTTTCAATTTTCTGAGATATCTAAAGTGGCTGTAGAGAAACAACATTGTTTACAATAGTCACAAGTAATAAAAAAATATCTTGGGGTAACTCTAACCAAACAAGTGAAAAACCGTTATGATAAGAACTTTAAGTCATTGAAGAAAGAAATCGAAGAAGATATCAGAAAGATCTCCCATGCTCATCGATAGGTAGGATTAATGCAGTAAAAATGGCAGCCTTACCAAAAGCAATCTACAGATTCAATGCAATCCCCATCAAAACTCCAACACAATTCTTCACAGACCTCAAAAGAACAATACTCATCTTAATATGGAAAAACCAAAAACCCAGGATAGCTAAAACAGTCCTGTATAATAAAGGAACTTCTGCAGGTATCACCTGACTTCTAACTCTACTACAGAGCTATAGTAATAAAAACAGTTTGGTATTGGTATAAAAACAGAGATGTGGATCAATGGAATCAAATCGAAGACACTGACATAAATCCACACACCTATGGACACCTGATTTTTTTTTTACAAAGAAGCCAAAATTATGCAATGGAAAAAGAAAGCATCTTCAACAAATAGTGCTGGCATAATTGGATGTCAGCATGTAGAAGAATGCAAATAGATTCTTTAGTTTTCATACTTCCATTTTCATCTCTTGAACAGTTTCTTCCACAGTCTGTGTTTTCTATGATTTCTTTAAGGTATTTCTTCATTTCCTCTTTAAGGACCTCTATCTTTTTCATGTAGGTAGTTTGGGAGTCTTCCACACAAGCAAGTGGAAGTCGTGGTGGGTGGTAGCTGAGGAGAAAGACACACCATGAGGTGGAGCTCACATGGAAAGTTTTATTAAAGGAAGAGAAAGGGAGAGGGGGAAGAGATAGAGCAGACGGGGCCTGAGGAGAAAAGAAGGAGAAGAGAAAGAGAAGGGGGAAGAGAGGATGTGCAGAGCGACTTCGTGGGAAGAGAGAGGAAGGAAGAGAGGAAGAGAGAGGAAAAGAGAGAGCAAGAGAGGGAGGAGAGCTAAGGTGCAGAAGACAAGGCCACGGGGGAGAGAGAGAGAGAGAGAGAGAGAGAGAGAGAGAGAGAGAGAGAGGGAGAGACTTGTTGTCAGAACACTGGGTGGGCCAAGGTAATGCCCATTTATTGGCCAGGTCCCCAAGGGGTGGGTCTGAATGCTGACACTAGGAATCTAGGATTGGGGTGATTATAGTTCTAGGTATTGATTTCTGGATTTGTCTTTGTTGGCTGAGTTTTTGTTCTTGGTTCCTATTTTCTCCCTGTATTTTCAGAGGGAGTGATGGCTGTGTGTTGCCAGGTAGGAACTTTCATTTGAATATGATAGTTGTGGACACTGGGATTCCAGGTAAAATATGTTTCTGGGTATTGAGACCTAACCCTTTGGAATTGGGATATGCTAGGTGTATGAAGGGGATCATAGGAAGAAGGAGAACAGAACACTTTTTTTTTTAATCTCCTACTTTTGGGGAGACAGTGAAGAAAGGTTCCGCAGAGGGTCTCCTATAGTTCTGGGAATGAGACTGGGGTTTGGATCTAGAGGAACAGAATAGAAGAATATCTCCATCTAGCCTACTTCTCTGGAAGGAGTAGTCTGTCGGTTAGCAGAAAGTAACTGCTGGGCTTGGGAACTGATGTAAAGTGACAAGCAGGAAACAGAAGGTGAGGAGGAGAAGGTCTGTGACATTCACAGGAGATATGGAAAGAGAGGATATGAGGCTTAGCAGGTGTTCTGTTGCAGAGATAGAGATGAGACGGGGGGGGGGGGGGGGGGGGGGGGGGTTTGGGGGGGGGGAGGGAGTGGTGAATGCCTTCAGTTGGCTTACCTGTATTCTGGCCTGTTCAGCTGGTGTGATCTCTGTAAATATCTGCTGGTTTTGGTGGCTAGGATACGGGATATGTAGGGTGAAGGAAGGTTGTTGGAGAAGACCTTTGTGATCCGCTGGGTATGGGATCAGAAAAGAAAGGGAGTCCATGGTAGGTCTTCTGCTGCAAAACCAGGGTGGAGGCTCCAAAAGGTTACTTTGACAGAATAAATAAACTTGCTGTTTGCTTCTCTATTCTTTGTCTCTGATCAAGGTTTTTCAGAGTTAGGTTTAGAAATAGTGACTGT